>PVIC010033823.1:0-19908 GCA_004025085.1 Thryonomys swinderianus | reverse complement strand
TCCAAATATTTTCACATCCTAACCAAAAACATATTCAGATAAATATCTCTATAGACTACAGAATGTTAGTGGCCCTTGGCATATTACTTGAAAGGTTAAATCAACAAGTCAGTCAATTATTTTAAATTGCTTACTAAGAGTAAAATATATGTCTAAATTTCCTAAAATAGAAATTCACTTATTAAAAATGGCTATAATGTGTAGATATTTCTGCTCTCCATTACTGCTCTATCTTATAAATATTTGCACACTATAAATTACCAATAAAATATCTTTCACATTTTCTTGTCAATTCTTCTCTATATCCTTTGTCTGAAAATAGTTACATTATCCCCAAAATCATTTTGATACATTCTTAATGGACTTCAAAATATACATACCTATTAATTGTGTTTTCTCCCATTTTGTTCTATACAGTATCAGTAAGTTCAGTAGAAACTGAAAATCATGATGAACACAGGCAATGGGGGTAGGTCAAGGCCTGGTGTTTTTTCCCCATCCTTCCTACAGTCAAGGTAAAATATTACTTTAAAACAAAGAAAATGCTTATTAAATTCTGGAAAGAATCCCACACAGATACTGTGTTATAGTTCAAATTTTAAGACTTATGGAACATGGATTTCACATACAGTGAAACTCTCTGGTCTTATAAATTTTCAAGTGAAGACATCATCAGACTTCCAGAGACCCGAGCACTTTTATTAGCTTAAATTTGAAAGGTTTCTGTGGAAACCCTAAATTACCTTAACAGCATCTCAAAAATGAAATGCAATTACTGCACTATTTTGATATTTATCCTTCTTAAAGAAACTGGGTAACAGTTCTCAAGACTTGTATGCTAAGCTGTACTTGGTTACCATGTAACACTCTTGGTTAATACACTCTACTGAGCATTGTGGAGGACCCCAACGTAAGGAAGGACAGATCCATGCTTTCAAGTACTTTACAATTGGAGGACAGCTGCCTCATCGATAAATAACATAGGGTAAATGCATTGTAAAGTCAATGTCTTGCACAAGAAACTCTAAGGACTCAAGTGAATATGTCAGTGTAGCATAGAGGTTCTGCTTCAACTGTTGAAAGTGGACCTATTTTATCAAGTTTGGCTTTGCATCACTATATCCTAGAGCTGAAGAATTATACTCCTCCACCGATATGATGATCACTTGTGTATGCACAGTGTGTTGCCCCTCTGGAGCACTTTCCACATGTATTCTCTTTATGTAGCAGAGCACCCCATCCAGTAGTTAGGATTTATTTTCAGTCTGGGAAAACTGAGATTGACACATCAACCAACTTGCCCAAAATTGTTCTACCAACTAAGTGAGAGATTGAGATTCAGCCATATATTCACTCCTTTCATGTTTTCCACACACAGAGTGTCACAATTCCCTTGGACACTCCATTCATCCATTCTATGTAATGTTTCTGTGTGACTTATTTGACTTAGTAGCATGCCTTGGAGATACCTCCTTGTAGCTGAGTTTGTCAGTCATTTGTCCTTTTTTTTTTTTTTTTTTTTTGCCAAATAGCATTGCATCGTAAGGATACACCGCTGTGTTTCTGTTCAGTCACCAGGTGGTCGCGAATGGACATGGGAAACCGCTGCCAGTCTGCAGATCTTATGAATAAAATTATAGTGAATATTCACATTCACGCCTTTGTGCACACTTTTATTTTCATCTCTCATAGGTAAATACCTAGAGTGTGAGTTGCTGGTTGTACGGTAAGTGTATGTTTAAATAAACTGACAATAAGTTAACTATATGGAAGAAATAATTCCTTATTGTCATTAAAGAATCTTCTAGTCAAGCAGCTCAAAGTACTTCTCAAATGTCCTTCCCACCCCATGCTCTTTGCATTAACTGTACAAATTTATGAACCCCCTTGCACTTTATAAAACACACATTTTTAACATTTTACATTACATTAGCTTCACAAATAGCCCTGATTGACATGGAGCTGGGTAAGCACTGGGCACAACCTCACAGTATGCACATGTCATCAGATGGCAGCCAAGCCACACACCCACCAGCTATTTTTTTTTTTTAAGACAGGGTCTCGCTTTGTAGTTCAAGCTGGCCCTGAGCTCACTATGTAGCCTAGGCAAGCTTCAAACTCAGTAATCCTCCTGCCTCTGCTTCCCAAGTGCTGGGATGACAGGCGTGAGCCACCACGCCCGGCACTGTGGTATGTGGTATTGATGGCTGGTGGGTGTCAGTCTCCACACCCAGTATTGTATGTGGTTACTGGGATCGAACTCAGGACCTTGTGTTTGCGAGGCAGGTGCCGGAACCACTGAGCTAACCCTCCGGCCCCCGCCAGCTATTTTTAATATCATTTCTGATAGTAGATACTGTCAGTTTCATTTTAGGTTAAGGAAACTGAAGCTCAAAGAAATTAAGAATTATGACCACCATGTGACTCTGGGGAAACCATAAAGAGAAACAACTCCTACCTAGAACTTCTGGAGCTTTGCTCTTTTCAATTCTTACCCATGCCAGGAGGAGTGAGCAGGTGATGTGAGACACATTTTCACTATAAACAGATGGATAAAGTAGCCACCTCCCTCTTATAGGACTTACATGAAGAGTTCTGTCCCTGATGTCCCCATTCAACTGCGTCAATTTTAGGGAAAAACACAACGGATATCTCTCTCTAAAAAGGGACAGAAAAATAATATAACAAATGCCAGAAGCCTCCATCTTTGAGAAGAGAGGGCTGTAGGCCAAACTCTGTAATAAGGACCAGGCGCTTTCCAGGCTCTGTGTATCCAGGCTCATTGTGATCCCATAACAAACTCTCCTGAGAGGAGTTCAGACACCTGGCAGGCCACAGCTCAGCTGTCTCACTCCACTATTTTCTAAAAACTTTATTTTGCTCTTTTTATCACAGCAAAGAATTTAGATTTTTAAAGGGAGTTTCTCCTCAAGTTTTCCCTAAAATATAACTTTACTGTCACAGCCTTACCAACTTTTCTAAAGCCACCAGGTAATAAACATTGCATTTGTTAATACTGAAGAGAATACAAGTGAGAACCAAATTAACATTACATAAACTTGGGCCAGGGATTTGGCTCAAGTGGTACCTCACCTACCTCGGAAGCACAAGGGTCCATGTTTGATCCCCGGTACCACCAAAAAAAAAAAAAAAAGAGAGAGACCCTGCATTAAACATTACTGGATTCAACAGCAACCCCATGTTGCCCGTTGCTCAAGGCCAGATGTGCTTCCCTTCAGGGGGTGTGAATCTGTAAGATACACGTAGGCTAATATTCTCTCAGCCCCATGCCTGATACATTCGATCATCTGACAAGCTAAAATGGAGAAAGTACCTTTCCAGTTTTGTTTTCAAGGTGAGTCTAGGTCTGAGCATAATCAGTCTTGACAATTTACTCCTGAAATTGGTCCTACATATTCTAGTGCAGTGATTTTTAAATTGGGCATCAAAGAAGCTGTAGCTATAACTTACCTCTAAGAAGCAAGACTTTCGTGAGAAGATAATGTCAGAAATTACAGGATGAATGACCTGTGAGATGGGCATAATTCAGTAAAATAGCAAAGAGCATTAGCTGCAGGTAAAAAAGAAATGTACTATGTTTCTATATCACAGGTTATTACAGGAAAAACTGTCACAGAAACAAGGGACCCAGGACTGGGGTGCTGTGTGGAAGATAAAGATTAACCTCACTGCACTGTTCAAACTTCTCTTTATTGTGATCATAGATACATTTTCTCTGTCTCTGTTTCTGCATCTTATAAAATTATGTAATATGATAGCCAGATGAAAACTGAAGATAATAGAAAACATACTCAATTCCCTTAAATTTCAATTTTACCAGCTTGCTGCAGTGCTTTTTTAAAAAAAATAAATATCTAAAGATCATGAGTTCATGATACTTTATCACATGCTCATCCTCTTCTTTCTCTCAATATAAGGCTTGTTATCTAAATGAGTTCAAAACATGCTTATGTGTACACTTTCACTGCACAATGTATAAAGTACTATTTGCATATCCTTTAACTCATGTAAGTTGTATGATACTATTCTTAAATTTAATCAATTTACATTTTTAAATTCAGGCTGATATATGTAAGTGTAGTCATCCATTTTAATTGCTTTCTACTATTTCATCATGTAAATCTGGCCTAAATTAGTTACCATTCTTCTGTGGTAATAATTTCTTCCTGTTGCAAACAGCAGTGCCATAATCTTCCTCATACAAGTCTTCTAAGTTCTATGTCTGAAGTTTCCTAGGATGTGTGCCCAGGATCAGGATACGCTCCCTGCATCAAGCCCCTCTCTAAAACAGCTGTAGTAACAACCCACACTCCCAGAAGCACTTAAGAGTTTCTGCTCTTCCAGAAAGTTTTTCTACAGTCAAACTTTACAACTTAATTTTATTATATTTTCAATAAAGCTAAGTTGTGGCGGCGAGTATGTGGGGGTCTATGACATCACCAAGATACAGGAAGACAGATACACTATTGAACAAATATCACCAGCTGAGGCAGCCTTGAATTAAATTTGTGCTCCCTCCTCAGTTCCTCCATTCCACTTCACGGTGACAGCTGACTCTCCATGTTGACTTCTCACTTAGTTCCACCCCAGACTTTAGTACCCTGCACAAAAGGTTCTAGTGATTACACACATCAAACTATGGCTGAGCCTATTTCTAAAAACAACAGAGAGATCTAGACACTAGACTCAATCAGAAAGTCATACATACCTCTCTTATCTGCCCCATCCACCCAGTTTTCCTTTCTTACCAAGTGCAATTGTACAAAGCCTGAGTGAGAGTGTCATCACTGCAGAATAAACCCCACAGCAAGTGAGTGGCCAAATGCACGCTGGAAACAAATGCTAGAATACGCAGGTTTCAGGGACCAGTGGAGAAACTTCTACTTGAGACAACCTAAAATCAAGCAAGAGTCTGGCTCAGCAGTTTCTACTGTAATCTAATCTCATGTATTAATGATGAAATGGTAATGAACCTGATGGTCATGACTGTGCATAGCTTAGCAAACGCCACATATGTGGGGAAAACTTGAAATAATTTCAATATCTGATAACAAAAGATCCACATAATGAGCTGCTCTGAGCAATTATGATCGTCAACTGGTTTAAACACAGTACCTTATTTTGGCCTGATTCCAACTCCACAAAGCAGACATGGTCCTTTCCATTTCCAGAAAACAAAAGAACTTTTGGAAAGCGAAGTCAGTTGATAAAAGCCACGTGTCAATCAATTATTGGATCAGAATTCAATCTCAAACTCAAGTTCTGATCAGTTACACTGTACTCTTACTAGAAGGAGATGTATTCACAGTATCCTACAAATGAATATAAACATTCAAATACATGGGAAGAATGAGAGTAGGTACACAGAACAAAATGTTCCTTTGGACAATAGAATTTCAGGTAATTTTATTTGCATGCTTGTGTTTTTCCTTATTTTTCAAATGTCTACACTTAAACATTATTTTTGCAATTAGGGAAATGTTTTTAAAGCTGTATAGAATCTATCCTTCCTGCTTGTGCACCATTTGCTACTTTTTGCTCAGACCTGGTACACAACTGAATACTTACTAATTGCTTTTCAGGATGAAAATTAGGCATAACCACTGTCTAAGGAAACATGTCCTATTCCATGAACTGTGGAAAGCAGCCAAGAGCCTCCTCAGAAAATAAAACACTGGATGTTTTGTGATCATTTCCCCCAAATTAAATGCAGAAAATTCACAGGCAAAGTGAGGCTCAGAAGCAACACACATGGCGGTTCCCATTTCTGCCCCAAATACTGGTTCACTCACTAAAAACCCAACTGGCTTTAAGGTCAACTCTCCTCTTTCCCTTTGTAATATTGCTATGGGTTTTCTACTAGCCTCTCTGGAATATTGTTATGGTTTTTCTGTTAACTGACACTTGAAAGCTTTATACTCTGATTTCTCTCATTTCTTCATCTCTCATACCCAAACAGTACAAATTGTTTTTAATGCTATTTGCTTCCCTATTCCTAGTCCACACTGTTGGTCCCTCAAATCCAAACTCTCTGTAGTCTTTCTCTTTTCTCATTCATTTTTCATAAAACCAAAGTAATGCTTTCTGCAAAATACTTACCTAAAACTTTTCACTATTATAAATGTGCAATAGGTTTCCCAACTATAAAGCCAGTCTTCCCTGGCCTCAGGTTTTGATCACAATAAACACATAATCATCTTCCCTCCACTAGTAATCAATGTCATCTCTGTGCACCTTTCAGACATTCCCTCTATCTTGTCATGTATATGGAACTGATGGTGATTACTTCTACATTTCAGCTTGACTAGGTCACGGGATGCCCAGGGAGCTGATTAAACATGACTTGTGTGTGGTAGTGAGGCTTAGCCCTGAATTGGTGACTGAGCAAACCAAATAGTTCTCCCCAGATAGAAGGAACCATCCAACTCCTGAGGCCTGAGCAGAATAAAGACAGGAATGCTGAGTTAGCTCTGCCTGACGGAGCTAAGACAGCGAACTTCCTGCCCTCAGGAAGGCCTCCAGGCCTTCAGACCTGAACTGGAACATATACTACTGGCTCTCCAGCTCTCAGGGCTTAACAAAATACACTGGCTTTCCAGTCCCTAGCTCGCAGGTGGTAGATCATGGACTACACAGTTTCCACAATTACACAAACCAGTAATTATAACCTCTGTGTGTGTGTGTGTGTGTCTGTCTGATTCTATTTCTATGAAAAGCCCTAATATAAAGATGATATAAAAGAAGTAATGATCACCAGTAAAATGTACAACTAAAAACTTATGAAATAATTTCTATAACAAGTGATTCCGAGGAGAATTTGTTAGTTCTTAGAGCCAATGTTAAAAACAAAGGTAAAATATAATTTAGTCAAGTTTTGATAATTTCATGCTCTAGTTTCTTCAAAAATACCAGGGTGATATCACTTGGTCCCAATGGTTTATTTATCCACTTCCTCAGTTAGGGATTGAACACCCGGTGTATTCACTCATCGCTGCTCTCAAAGCTGTAAGCCATCTAGTACTGAAGAAGTCCCATTGCTTTTGTTTTTCTCAGAAAAAAAAATGTTTCCATTGGGTGATATAAAATTCCTGAAAATTTTACATGCAATTTTTAAGACAAAATAGAATGTAGGGAGCCCCATACTAAGGCTTTGACCTATTCAGTTACCCTGAAGAAATCAAAGTGCCAGCTAACTAATATTACTGATACCCGTGGACCATCAAAATAGCATTTACTCTCAGCACTAACTCACTTTCAATTCAAACTGTATCACAACATTTTTCTTTACTGTTCTACAATACAAACTGTGTCTCTACTAGCTTGCTTCAAGTGACCATAATTCTAAGACTATCAACCTACACCATATCATCATCAAATCTCCAGGGAACACGATCCATCATTTAAATTTTCATAAAATGCAATACAAAGATTAACACTAACATGATCTAAAGCTTAGATTATGCTAAAGGTTATATAAAAGCAAATGACAATGTGGCATCTTTCTCTGCCCTCAAAGCTTAGAAACTAGAAAGATGCAATAAAAAAGATATGCGGCTTGAAAACTAAAAGTATATAAAACTAAGTCCAAAATGTTTATTGTGTAGACAAAAATCTCAGTGAAAGTCATAAGATGGTAGACACAGAGGGAACTGGAAAGTCTATAAAAAATAAAGAAGAAGTGGCCTTTTTTTCCTCTTGGAGAAAACAATAAATTATCCACACATTCACCTTCACCTCATGATTCACTAATAGACATGTGGATTTTTAAATTTAGTATCTGCTGCAGAGTATTAAGTGAATTATACTTCCTAATTCCTAGTACAGTACAAAATTATCAGTGTCCTACTCAAGGCAAGTCTCTTGTTTTATTTGCCTGCTTTTTAAAAATAATTTTATTGACACATTTTAGCTATACATAATGATGAGTTCATAATGGGAAATTTGTACCTGTATACGACACATCTTAATTCTTCTTTTATTCCCAGGCTCTTCCCCTGTCCTCAGCCTTTTCTCCTCCTCCTCCTCATTTACAAAAGCTTTATTTTCATTTTTCCTTCTATTCTTTTTCTTTTCCCATCTTTTCTTTCCCTCCCTATTTCCTTCCCTCCCTAGTTCACCTTCTCATTTGAACATTTTCTCCCTATTTCACAATGTTTATTACACTTTTTGGTCTTTATGCTTTCAGTTTCTCACACCAGAGAAACAGTGAAATATTTAAACACATATGTCCAATTTATTTCAGCTGAGAGCATGGCCTCAAGGTATCTATTTACCTAGAAATGTCTCATGTTTATCCTCCTTAATGGTAAAGTAGTACTCCATCGTGTTAAAAAATTCCACACCTTGGGCCAGAGGGTTGGCTCAGTGGTTCCGGCGTCTGCCTCGCAAGCACAAGGTCCTGAGTTCGATCCCCGGTAACCACATAGAATGCTGGGCATGGAGAGTCACGCCCACCAGCCATCAATACCGCATACCACAGTGCCAGGTATGGTGGCTCACGCCTGTCATCCCAGCACTCGGGAGGCAGAGGCAGGAGGATTGCTGAGTTCGAGGCTTGCCTGGGCTACATAGCAAGCTCAGAGCCAGCCTGAACTACAAAGCAAGACCCTGTCTCAAAAAAAAAAAAAATCTACACCTTTTTCCACTCATTGATTGGTGGGCACTGGGGCTGTATGCAAGACTTAGCTATCACAAATTGTGCTGCTGTAAACATCAGTGCATATATATTACTGTGTTATGATGCTTTAATTCTTTCTGGAAGATACAAAGAAGGAGAATAGCTGGGTCAAAAGGAACCTTTAGTTTTAGTTTTTTTAGGAATCTCCACATTGATTTCCACAGTGGTTTTATCAGTCTGTACTCATGTTAACAGTAGAAAACCATTCCGTTTCCTACCTTCCCTGCCAGCATTTGTTATTGGTTGATTTCTTGATAATAGCCATTCTTTCTGGAGTGAGATGGGATGTCAGTGCTGTTTTAATTTTCATCTCTCAAATGGCCAGTGATGTTGAGTATTTTTTCAGATATTTATTTGTCGTTTCTATTTTTCATCTGAGAAATGTCTACTCATTCCAGATATGCATTTTTGGATTGAGTCTTTAAACCATGGGGTTGATTTTTCAAAAAGTTATTGTATATTCTAGATATTAGTCTTTTGTCTGAATAACAGCTGGCGAGAGGGGAAAGGAGGAAGGCATGACCTTGGCACAAGACAGCATTTTGCTACCTGACCATGAATAAGATGTTCCCATCTATAAAGTAGAACAACACACACCCCACACTAAGTAAAAGAATATATGCAGGGCCGCAGGGTTAGCTCAGTGGTTCCAGTACCTGCCTCGAAAGCGCAAGGTCCTGAGTTCGATCCCTGGTAACCACATAGAATGCAGGGCGTGGAGAGTCACGCCCACCAGCAATCAATACCACATACCACAGTGCCGGGCGTGGTGGCTCACGCCTGTCATTCCAGCACTTGGGAGGCAGAGACAGGAGGACTGCTGAGTTCGAGGCTTGCCTGGGCTACATAGTGAGTTTAGAGCCAGCCTGAACTGCAAAGTGAGACCCTGCCTCAACAAAAAAGAATATACGCAGTGGCTAGAGTATAACAGACAGGTCCTCAATAAATATGGATTCCATTTTCCTATCTGTCTTGTTCCCGTGCCTCTTGATGCACAGAGAGGGAAAGTGCAAGCTCTGACACTCTGGCCATATTCCCCAGCTGCTCTCATGTCTCCAAATTCGAGTTCAAACTCTGTGGGTACAGTCTCTCCAGAGCACCACTGCTCACACTATGACTGGGTATCAGACAAGGTTAAGCCCTGAGAAAACTGTGAGAATGCTTTCCCCTGATGAGACCAAAGGAAGAGAAGAGGACAGGTGCAAATAGCTAATTATCTGGTGGTGCGATCTTGTGGGTAAATTAGTTATCACCCCACTAACAAATGAGTTGAAAATACTGAGAGTAGATATCCCCTGTGGTACATATATCAGAAGTAGGAAGGAAAGCTATGTTAGGTTCCTATGGCATGAGTCTGTGGAGGATACAGAATAAGCCTAAATTGTAGCTTTTCAGAGTTTCTGATCCACGCTGCTTAAGTTTCCAGAAAGAACAGAATATGCTGAATGCCCTCACCATGATTTGATTGATGTTCATGTATCCTCTTCTTTCCTGTCTGCTTTCACTCAAATAAAAACTGAAATGTCTTATTATTTAACTATGTCAGACATAAAAGATCTATGACAATTTACAATTTCTTAAAGAAAGTTTAAGTATGAATAGGTTTTCAAGTATGCTTTTAAAATTTATGAACTAATTTATTAAAATTTATTTCTCAAAATTCACTCATCATTTAAGCAGGATTTAACCATTTAATACATATCTATTACATACCAGCTACAGGTCACAAAAATTTAAACTATACTCTGAACAAGGAAACTATTTTCAGGAGGGAGTGGCATGAACTATTTTATAAAGTTAATTAAAGCAGTAGTATGGGAATAGATTAAAAGGAAATTGCAGTCAGAAATTTCAGTTAAGAGAAAATTATAACACTATAAGCCAACGTTAAGTTCTGAACTCTGATGTGAGAGTGAAAATAGAAAGAAGAAAAGGGTCATGTGTGACATTTAAGGCTTGGTGACCCTCTGGGTGTTAGAGCAAGATAAATGGAAAGACTTATCAACAAATACTTCTTCATACTTGTCTGTGTGTAAGAAACTACAATGAATACTAATAATGGTGTTTCTCAACTTCAGCATTATGGTCTTTGGGAGTAGGTGATTATGTGTTGAGAAGGAGGAAGAGGACTGTTCCGGTAGGTTGCGGGATACTTAACAGCATCTCTGGCCCGTACTCACCGCAGACAAGTAATGTCATCCCAGGTCATGGTCATTAAAATATCTCTAGATAGCCCAAAAGTTCCCTATGGGAGCAAAATGGTCCTAGTTGAAAACTACTGAAACTAGGACCTCTGACTTTAAGACGCTTATCATATGGTAGAAAAATGCTTTTATTAAGCATCTTCAGGACACACAGAAAAGCAGAAAGGAGGAAGCTTCTTTGAGAATAAGCAAGGCGCTGAAAAGTCTCCAAGGAAGAGGAGATGTGGGTGCTGAACTATTAATTCACAGGGCATTCTCCACAGAACAAAACCATGAAATCAAGGTGCCATATCAGATACTAGGAGAACTTCAAGTCTCGTACACTGCGTGCCTGGGTGGACAGCAATTCATTAATAAGGATGAAAAACAGAACAAGCAGGATGCTGAGTTTACAGGGTTGGCAAGAATTCTGGGAGTTCTTGGAACTGCAGATAGAAGCCAGAGGTAATTATAGCCATGGAAATCACTTAAGGAGAATGTTTACTAATGGAAGATATAACCTTTGAAAATACCAGGATGAAGTCTTTGAGATGAGGTATAGTAAAGGAAGCATACAAAACAGATAAGGGGAAAATGGCAGCAAAGATGAAGGAGAACCCACTTTAATTTATATGCCAAACTTGAAAATAGCTACAATTCCCCCTCAATGCGTTAGTATATCCACAGAGATAGAGTGCCCTCCATTTCACAATTGCTCTTTTCTATATTCTTTTTCATCCTATTAAATCCATTCAATTCTATTAGCTACAAAGAAGCAAAACACCACTGAAGCTATTACTCACACTATATGACCAATGATCATCTGTGTTGGTCACTTTTTTATTATTATAACCAAATACATGAGAAAATCAACTTAAAGGAGGACAAGTTTATTTGAGTGAGAGTTTCTTTTGTAGCTGGAGCCGTTGCTTTTAGGCCTGGGGTAAAGGCAGGACTCTTACAATGGAAAGGTGTGGTGAAGTAAAGCTGTTCACCCCATAGAAACTGAGAAGTAGCAAGAGGAAAAGAGCTGGAGAGGAAGAGGCCTGGGGACTAAACATGACCCCCAGGTCATGTCCCTATGAACCTCCCAAACAGGCCCCACCCCCTGTTTACAACACTTCTTACGAATGCTGTCAAGTTATGACCTTACCCATGAATTAACTTACTGATAAAGTTAGAGCCCTCATAACCCAGGGACTCCCCAAAAGCTCATCAGCTACTAAGCCTTCAACACTAAAAGCCCTGCTGGGGGAACATACCAGATTCCAACAATAAGAGTCTTTCTTGTTTATGTACACACAAAAAAATTATCGTGTACTGTTAAAGAGACAAGATGAAATAAATTTGTGTTAGATGTGGGCGCATAGTCATCTCAACCTCCTTCAAATGTGCTTCTCATTTCTCCAAGTATTAACCTGAAAAGCATTTCTGGGGCTTCATATGCTAGGGTTCCATGTGAAATGTGAACATCACCAGTTTGATGCACTTGTACAAGAGCTGCAGTACAAGGCAGCAGTTAGGTAGAGGCTTCTTTCTGCCCTTTCAGGAATTCAATGCCCAGGTTTTGCACAGCAACTCTCCAACAAAAATCAGTGCTTAATCTAGGGAAGGCAAAAGTAATCTTGGGAGCCTGGCTCTACAAAAGGATTCTTAAATTCATTCCTAAAAAGTTTCATTTAAATTCTGCATCCCTGGCCTTCTCAATGATTCTTTAAACTATTTAAAATTGTACAAGATGCCTATCCCTACATGAACCAATTAGATTCTAATCTCCACAGTGGAGCATTACCCATCCAATCATCTGTACACTGAAAGCTAAATCTAGGGCTGTCTCTAGCTATTCTTCCTCTTACTTCCAAATAAGTCACACAAAGGAGAGTAATGAGGTACACACAGACTTTGACATGAACCACAAGAAGTACCAATCATCACACACAACTCAAAATCCAAGCCTAGCTAGAATGGATAATAAGTACAGTTTTAAGGGCTTTTCTCCACCTCCTGTCAATGACTGAGGCTGAATTTCCAAAGTGTATGTTGAATGAGCTAAAGAGTTCAGTTTCTAAAAGTTAGATAGGGTAGAGGGAGAGGAAATTAGTAAAATTTACTATTTTTCAGTCTCATAACTATACTCCTCACATAAGAGAAGTGCTTTTAAGAAAAAATCTATAAGGAGATGATGGGCCAGTATAAAAAAACCTCGATATTTTTTTAAAATATTCATTTTGAATCAAACATGAACATTATTTAAAATCCTATCTAATGAGTTCTTATACATCTATTAGAAAACCATTAAAGGACCACTGGAAAAAATGGGCAAAATATGCACACAAATAACTTAAGGAATAGTAAAGAGACTTGTGAAGATATTAATCTCCGCAGTAAACAAAGGAATGAAAAATAAAATACCAGTGAATCATCACATTTAATCCATCAAACTGAAAAAGATTTTAAAAATACACATGCAGGTAAAGACAAAGGAATTAGAAGACACATTCAGAGAATGGGGATATGTCCAATCTTTCTGGAAAACAACTTAAGGTCCAAAATATATATTTATATTAATAAAATCTTAAATAATTAAAATATATTTACATTATTTCATAAGAAATAATGTTATATATTTATTACATTAACAACTTTAAGCAATTAAAAATACTAGCACAAAAAAATAGATTCTAATAATTACAGTATATTGGCATTCATTACATTCATAGAAACCATTCCAAAATTATTTATTATTTTCATACAAATTCTTAGAATATTTTGATCATTCTTCATTTGTTATTTGTCAAACCTGTGAAAATATCCCCTTAAAATTCATTCATATTTCAATAAATAAAGGTTTTTTTCTAATCTTCCTACTTAAAAGAATAACAGATGGAAATAATTCAGATTCCAATAATAGGGCTTTAATTAATGCTAGTTTTTATACTTTATGTTTGTAATTATTAAAATTTATTTCAAATAATATTTATTGATGGTAAATGTTCATGGACTATGAGAAAACAGAACCTGTAATATATGCAGTATGAATTAATATTTGTAAAATGAACATGTATATTAGTAAACATGTGAAATTACATTAGTAAAATAATGTGTGTAAAATAAACATGTGAAATATTAGTTGAAAAAAGTGATAGCAGTGAGCTCTCTAGAAAAAAATAGCACAGGGATTTTTATTGTTTTTATATTTATGTCATGTTTTCTATACTGAGCAGATACTCATGTATAATGTTAAACAATTCTAAGTAAATAATAATGTCTCAATAGCTTCATCATTCAGAAAGTAGAAGAAGGTAGTTTGTTTAAATAACAAGGAAGTATGACCAAATAAAGAACTACCTAAAAAATGCACTGTTGATTAAACATCAAATGAAAAACTACTACTTACTGAGTATCGTGGTAGGTAGTGAGGGTATAGAGTGGGTAAGATTTCGTCTAGGCCTTTGGAGGCTCTCAAGATAATATGAAACATACAATTTGTAACATACAGTATTTGGGGGAAACTCTGCCTCTATAGAGATCAACCTCCCCAGAAGATTACCATATCCTCAACAATGTGCTGAGTGGGCTTGGAGATCAGGCGACATGAAGACACAATGTATGTCTGCTGGAGAAGGGCTATATATCCTGTCCGAGTCCCTGCTTCTTGCTCACTCCTCAGCCTCTCCCAGATTTGACTGATGAGTTTCATTCTTTTCCTTGGTCCACTCAGATCTGATACAAGCTGTGTTCTCTCAGAGTTGACTAAAGAACATTCTTTGTCCCATCTTATTTTCAAGACTACACTTTGTTCTACCTCTCTTGGGCTGCTCATATATCTGCCTTCTGCAACTTCAGTTATCTCATGGACTACTTGCCTTCCCACATGAATAAACTAACATCTACTGTAACGCTCAAGTCTAGAATTAGAAGGTTAAAAATTCATTATACAAAGACTTTGTTCCATCACAGATGCCTGGAAGAACTCAGCCCTTGTGAATTCTAGCTTCACTAATCTCTTGTAGAATCATAAAAAAATCATACTTCCCAACCGAAAAAGGCCTTAAGCATCCTTGTTGTGTCTATAGTTCATTTTATACTATCAAGGCCTGTGGTAATGAAATGATCAAGATCATACAACAACTTACTAGTGAAGGCCAAACTTAGAACATGAGTTTCCTAGAAGAGAGGCAAGGAGATGTTTTGGATCACTCTATCTGCCTACAGATCCATTTATGCAGACTTTATTCCAACTCCTATGGGATCTTCTACACTTGAGCCAGTCCAATTCTCCAGTCTCCTCAGAGCCTAAAACAGTTCAGTTGCCAGACAACTGTTTATCTGCTTTGAACACCATGGAAAAAAGAGTTGGTGCAAACAAGCCTTGGAACACCAGAATAGACTCCAGTGAGTACAAGTCACTTCCCAAGGGTTCTGAAGGCCCCGTGAGCAATCAGTAACTTGGCTTAATTTTTAATGCCAGGAATACAGCCAGGGAAGATCAGACCCCACTAAAGAATGATAAATGATGACAAGAATGAAACAAGAATAGAAAAACATGTTCATAAAGAAGATGTAGGGACTAGTACATTCTAGTTCAGGATTAGTAGCAGTTTTTGAAACAGATCTGCTTCGGTATGTACTGAATGTTATAAATGAAAGTAAAATTAAAATATTTGTTTGTGGTATGTGAGGCAATGTAGTCTAGTGATGAAAAACAAACCCGACTTTGGTAGTTATTCTTGCCTGAACACAGCCTCTTACCAATTGTATAATCCCAAATAAACTACACAATCCCTTACAGTCTGGTTTTCTCATCTGGAAAAAAAAAGAAAGAAAAGAAAATCTAGCCCAATTATTTAGGACAGTTGGAGGGCTTGAAAAGCAGAGCTTAAGTTAACCACAAATTAGTCATGAACAGAAGGCAACTGAACAAAACCCAGGCAGGTTAAAGAGCTACCAGGTCAAAGAGCTCCCTAAGGTCTTACTAGCAATTCATGTAGCCCTAGCGAGATCAAAACTGGTCAAGCCCAGTGATATTTCCAGAAAGGTGGAGTGGGATATTTGGCTACTCTTCTCCCTAACAAAATACTTAGAAAAGTTTTGCTTTTTTTTTTTCTTAAAAAGGTCACTGAAATCTCTCAGAACTGTTTTAAGGGCATACAACAAATGGAACGACATTCATTTAAGGAAATCTACTAAGTCTCAGTAAGAATGATGACAGTCTGCAGCACTTGGGCCATAATTTGCTCCTCTTTTCCATTCCTATTTCATGTTATAGAACTCTCTTATGGGGCCCTCTGTTACCAGGACATATAGCCAAGAGATTGAGAATGTCCTCTTTCCTATGGCCCATCTCCTGCCCCAGGTCTCAACCTAGGGCTACAATTTCACCTTGAAAAACTACCAACATTTCCCATGTCCTCAAACCTCTTCCCACGTCTTAGAGATCCTACTCCATGCAAGAACGGATAAAAGAACTGAGACAGTCTTCCCTTGCCCAGCTCCTCACTGGTGGAAACCTCTACAGCGAGGGAAGCCAACAAAAATACTAGGACTCTGAAGGTCCCATCTCACTACACTCACCGGTTATGACCCACACTAGGAGCCACAAGTCGAGAAGACCAGGCGCTCCAGTCTTTTTCTAGTACTAGCTAGGATATAATCTTGGAAAAATAGGTTGCTGTCACTGCACGTAGCTCTTGTGCAATAGTGCAGAGATTTTCCCAGGGGAAGAGGAGGAAGAGCTCTGAAGCTCTTATTGAGGTCAATTACTTTATTGGAAGAAGATTATGGAGACCTGCATGGCTAAAGATGATGTTGGAAATATGGAGAACAATTAGGGTCTTGGTATCTTTATGATGATAGTAGCAACAAGCAAACTGGCAAAGCAACCAAAACTTTAACATAAAGAAGTGCAGGGAGAGAGAGAGAGCTAAGATTTGCCCTCCGAGGAAGCCAGCAAATTCTACGGTTGGGAATGACACAGACATATTCTACACTGTATAGTGCAAGACACAGGCCAAACTGAAAACACTTCTCTAGCTAAACCCAAATCTATCAACAAAGGGCAGAAACCTCACTCTCTCAAGGGGCTTGAGTATACCTTGTAAGCAAACACTGGCTAAAATAAACTAATCTGACCCAAGGGTAAAGTATTAGGAAGCCAGCTTAAAAATAAAATCACATATACCTCGATGGTCTGGAAGACACTGTGCAAACTCAAGGCTGCACTTTCTCAGTAGTGATTAGAAAGGAAACTTTAAAGGCGCCAACTAAAGCTGAAGCAAAAGCATAAGGTTATTTAGTTGCAATAGCAGATTCCAAGATACAAAGCATCCAACAGCTAAAAATAAAAATTATGACTGGCTAATAACACCTAGCACAAGTTTTGATCACTAAATAGCTTATGAAGACCCAAACTAGCTCTTAGGAAACCCAGCTAAAATTTAAAAATAACGGAAAATAAAAACAATCTAAACAGGGACATCGGAAACTACACAAGGTGGGAAAAATAGTTAGAAATAGTAAAGTCATTAAACAAATGAACTAGCAAACAATAACATCAAATTCCAATAAAGAGACAATGGGACGAAGAGAAAGGAGAGAGAATGATCAGAATACAGAGCTTCTATAATGTAGTATTTAAAAATATTCATTTTTCATTTAAAATCATAAAAGATGAAAAGATGAAATTGTGGTCTATACATAGAAGTAAAAGTCAGGCGCTAGAAAATGCCTTTGAGAGGATCCAGTTATAGGAATTTAATACTTTCTCATTCCTGGGACAAGATACTCAAGAGCCGCAAACTAAAGAAGGAGAGGTTTATTTTAGTTCACAGTTTGTAGAGGTTTCGGTGCATCGTTGGCTCTAAAGCAGGGCGCCATGGCCGGGGAAAACAAGAGGAGAAACAGTTCATCACACAGCAGAGAGAAGCAGCAAGACTGCCTTCTCCTCTTGCCTTTTTATTCTATCCTTACTACAAGCCTATTGTTTGGATCTTCCTTCTTTCAAAAAAAAATTTGAATCTTTATCGGTATATTATATATACACTTTAGGGTCACACACAACATTGAGAATTTGTACCAGTATATGACACAATTTAATTCTCAATTTTTCCCATTCCCCCACCCACCCTACAACCCCCTGCCACCTATATACATAAACTTTATTTCCCTTTTTAAAATTACCATATTTTCTCTTCTTCTTGTTACTTACCCTATACCCCATTTTCCTGTGAATATTTTCTACTTCACATTACTACTCTATATTCTAGAGCTCATTTACATCTTCAGTTTCTCATACCAGAGAAAAGATATAATATGGATCTTCCTTCTTAAATAAGTTTATAATCAAAACCCAGAACTATGCTAAACCAAACAGTTGGATAATCCAATCTCACACACTCAGGATTCAGCTGCTCCCAAAAGCCTCACAGAGGAACATGGGCTTTGGGAGGACACTGACCTGTAAGTCCTTACAGAGGGGTCTGGACATAGGACATAGTTCAAAACAGTTTCGAAACAGCTAGTGTAAGTGTGTTCAAGGAAGTAAAGGTAACAGTACAAATTCTCAATATTGAGTGTGATTATGATATATATATATATATATATATATATATATGAAATGCACCAATAAAAAATTAAATTAAAAAAATTAAAAACAAAGGCATAATGGCAATGTCTCATTAAATGGAGACTATCAATAAAGAAAAACTGATTTTTAAAACATTAAATGGATACCTAGAGTTCGGATATACAACATCTGAGAAGAAAATCTGTATAGAGGCACAAGAGTAGATCTGAGGTAATGGAGGAATAAGTGAACTTAGACTGGCAGAGCTGTCCAATCTGAAGGACGGAAAGAGGACAGAGAAGTGAACAGAGCCTCAGAAAAAGGGGGGATATTATTAAACACACCAACACGATCATAAATATAGTAGCAGAGTGAGAGGCGACAGAGAAAAGAAAAGCAAAATGCTTGCAAAAGTATTGCTGTAAATTTCCAAGTTTTGAGGAGAAATATTAATCTACACGTTCTAGGGGATTTTTAAAAATTCCTCAAGTAAGATAAAGGCAAAAAGATCCATAATTAAATATGTCAGAGTCAAAAAATGAGAAAGAAAAAGAAAATCTTGAAATCAGGAAGGGCAACATAACTTACAATGAAGTATTATTCAGCAATAAAAAAGAATAAAATGCTGAAACATGCAACATAGACCTAGTAAATATCATGCAACATGAAAGAAGTAAGCCTCAAAAGACCACAAAGTGTATTATTCCATTTTTGTGACCTGTCCAGAATAAGTAAACCCGTAAAGATAGAAAGAAGTCAGTGATTGCTTAGATCTTAGGAGGATAGTAGAGAAGGAATAAAGAGTGGTTGTTAATGAGTATGAAGTTTCTTTTTAAAGTGATGAATATCACAATTAACTTGTGTCCTGGGAAATAGAAAATGTTCAAATGGGAAGGAGAACAAGGGAAGGGGGAGCAGGAAAGGATGGAAGGGAAAAGGGAAAAAAAGAATAGAAGGAAAAACGGAAACAAAGCTTTGGTGAATGCAGAGAGCAAGGGTTGAAGAAGGGGACAGGACTGTGGAAAATAAAAGAATCAAATCTGTTATGTTCAGGTACAAATTCTCTATAATGTGTGTAATCATACTGCATACCTAAAGGGTACCAATTTTAAAGTAAAATATTTTAAAATTAAAATATTAAATTTTTAAATGCTTTGAAATTAAGTTGTCCTATAACTTAAATATTCTATAATTATGTTAAACAATTCTGTAAACACACCATGACCCAATAAATTTTACATTTTAAATCAGTGAAAATGGTACCTAAATTATATCCCAATAAAGATTTTTTAAGTGGAAATCTGTTTCCTAGTAGATCTTTCTCTTGGCTTTGGAGGAAATGAGAAGAAGAGAAATTAATTCTTCTAACACAGGAAATTAGTCCATGAGCACAGCCCAGACTGACAGCTCATCATTGACCCCTGACCCAGACATTTCTTTTGGTGGACAAGGCTGGGCCAGGG
>PVIC010033822.1:0-19926 GCA_004025085.1 Thryonomys swinderianus | reverse complement strand
CCCAATTCAAAAATGGGCATCTGAAATGAACAGACACTTCTCAGAGGCAGAAGTCAAAGCAGCCAAGAAACATATGAAGAAATGTTCAACATCACTGGTCATTCGAGAGATGCAAATGAAAACAACACTGAGATTTCATCTCACTCCACAAAGAATGGCCGCGATCACAAAATCAACCAACAATAAATGCTGGTGTGGCTGTGGGGAGAAAGGAACCCTTCTCCACTGCTGGTGGGATTGCAGACTTGTGCAATCATTGTGGAGATCCTTGTGGAGATTTCTCAGAAAACTAGGACTAGGGGTCCCATTTGAGCTGGCTATCCCCCTGCTAGGAATATACCCAAAAGAATTTTAAAAATGACATTGGAAAGACAGATGTACACTCTTGTTTATAGCAGCTCAGTTTGTGATAGCTCCATCTTGGAAACAACCCAAATGTCCATCAACTGAAGAGTGGATAAAAAAGATGTGGTTTTTTTTATAAAATGGAGTATTACTCTGCCATAAAGAATGACAAGATTGATCCATTTAGGTGCAAATGGAGACACCTGGGGGATATACTAATAAGTGAAATCAATAGATCACAGATAGATAAATTCTGGATCTTCTCTTTGGCATGAACACCTGTAGATGCAAATAAGCTCTAGAAAGTGTGACAGCTTTTCTAGAGTGGAAAATTTCTATAGGAAACTTGGTGTGGGAATGTGATGAGGGTAAGGAATAAATATAATACAGAAAGAAAATAAAAGAGCATGTATAAAGGGGGTGAGGAGGTGTGGGTGGGTAGGGATATGGGTAAAAATGAGAATTAACTTGTGTCATATATTGGTACAAATTCCCCAATGTTATACATGATTTTGAGGTGTATATAAATTGTACCAATAAAGAATTCAATTAAAAAAAGAATTAAGGCAAGAAGGTAAGATGTAAACACATGTGTATATCTCCATGTTCATAAAGCATATTTAATTATTCAGAGAGTTAAAAAAGAGAAGAAACATATTTCTTCTAATACATCAACACTGCTCCTGGCCAACTGATAGTTACTTTTCTCTTTTTACCTCAATCCTGTAAAATCTCTCCTTGCTCTGACTTATAGCAATCAATAAATCACACCCCAGACATTAGGGGTCAGGTTTTTTCTGAAATAACCAACAGGGTCTATGCCTCCATAAAGTTTGCTCTGTGATATGTTAAGTGTATAGGAGGTGCTGTTTGGGGCATAACAAATGTGTCTTAGAAAGCTTCCTGTAGAACATCCCCTCATGAATCTATTTCTGGTCTTTGTCATGTCAGGAAATTATGAAGGTTTGCCAAAAACAAGTCTCAATTTTTAATTTACCCTATAAATAAGTCCTCCAAGAGCCTGCAAAACAGTGAAAACCATTAAGAGAAAGGGACTGTACTTGTATTGTCCCTAAATTACACAAAATAAGGCAGTGTGGTACATTTAAATAAGATTTTGAATGGCAACAGAAATTGGGATCTCAAATAAGCCACTCAGTAAGTGACTTTGTCTCTTCAATCATTCATTCCCTTGTTTGTAAGATGGAAAAAAAAATACCACACACCTTCTGAGCTAAGCACCCATTCTGACAAAGAAGGCCTCTCAGAACTTTTCAAAACTGTCATTAACACCCACTGCTTCCTGCATGGTCTAGTTATTATCTTTTAATTGTTTGCATCTTGCCCTTGCTGTCCATTCCTTGTGAAAACTTCATTAACTCTCCCTTGTTTGCCCTAAAGCAGGTGTATTTTCTTTCTTATCTATTCATTGTGTTTTGCTTTTTCATGGGACTGTATGTCTCTTCTTCAGGGGGAGGGTTGTCAGACTGTAATGAACAGATGAAATCTAATCTGCGACATGATTTTCTAAATAAAACTTTATTTAAACAGTCATACTCATTTATGCATTTTCTCTGGAGACTTTTGTCTTTCAACCTCAGAATTGAGTAGATACTGAAGAGACTGAATGGCTTGCAGAGCCTGAAATATTACCTAGCCTTGTACAAAAAAAAAGTGTGTTGACCCCTGCTTTAGAGAATTTTTTAATGGTACAGTATTATTAAGTTTAACTGTAAACTTTCTCATTACTATATAAACCCCACTGTAGGATTTGGACCATTTCTCTTTTTATAAATTTTTTTCTGGTTCATTAACCCCATTCAACCATAACATCTATTACACCCGTACCATTCAATAAATGTTGCACAAGTGGAATCAACACACAAATGAATTAATAGTTGACCCAATAAGCAAGTGTATGGAATTTTAAAATTACCCTGGTTCTGTGGTAACGATGTAACACAAATTGAAGTGGACAATATTTTTCATGAAACATCAGAATATTAAGATAAAATCCCTGAAGATTTAACCAATTTAACTTTTATAAATCACAAGTTGTGCAGTCAGCATTGTCTAACCTACACGTTACAGTTAGAAAGGGACCTTATTATGAATGAGCTTTTCGTGAAGTTCATACATTATGGAAGTTATAAAACATGCATAAATTAAATAACCATTTGTCCCACATTAAAATACCTTGGTGACATATGAATAATATGCAGGCAAAGGCTAGAGAACTAATTATGAGGGAATTACTGATTTTTTATTCAATTACTTGTGGCATCACCTCTGCCGCATTTCTGCTTTGTTGTATATTGTTTCTCCCCTCCCATACCACTCTTTTGCATAAACAATATATCAGAAGCATTTACAGTGAATGCCCAGCAGCTCCTGGCCTTGAAGAGCTTATTCGCCTAATTGTGTGTCCCTAGTGGATTTTTCATAATACTTTACAGATCTAATTTAAATACTTTTACAAATTCATCAAATACATTCTCCGAGGCACATTTACTCAGCTTACTTTTGAAACTTCTAATGAATTCTCTCGATATGTAATTTTATACTCAGCATCATGATTTGAATTAAATATTATTGAACAAGGTGTTCATTATTGGATGTGAATTATAATTAGAATGATAGGCAACCTTAACTATGATAATAGTTTTAGTCAATTTCCTGTGGGACTGCCAGGTTTCCATCCAGCACAAAGACCAATACCCTCTGCTCAATGTCTGTTACAAGGGTTACAAGTAAATTAAGCAATGTCAGTTCTGGCTGCTTAAAAGCTAGGATTAGCAGATACAATTTAACTCTTAAAAGGCAAATAGCAGGCTGTCAAGGAGCAGCAAAGCAGCAGTGCAGGATGGCTGCCCCACTCTATATGCAATTTACCATCCTGATACTGAAAGGTGACCTAGATTTTCCAAGAACCTCATGTGAACCTTGTAGATGATTACGGTATCCAAATATCTCACAGGTATGTCAAGGGCAGCAGATCAAGGGGCGCTCTAAGGAAAACCTAAGTAACTAACTCACGTCCTCCTAAAATATGTCCATGTCTTAAAAATTATATGTAGGTATCTTGGTAGATTAAAAACCCTTGTTAAAGTAACTCTGTTAATGTGCTATAATTATGACACTTTTCAAACACTTTCAAATGCGGTCACTGCACTTAATATAAAAACACGTGAGTAAATGTGTGACTAAATGGAAGGGCAAGCCTGTTGGAATCCGATCTCTTTGATTGACTTTATCCAGTGGGCATTTTAAAAGACAATGCTGTCAATCTCCAAGGGCGCAGTGGTTTCAGGTCATGGAGGCTGGAGGGTGCGGAAGGCTGTAATTTTCTTCCTAAGTACCTATTGCCTCATTAGAAATGACCTAAGATGAGGCCTTACACAAAGTACGTGTTCATTAGACGTCATCTCCCTTCCCTCTTTGTGAGTAATTATGTATCAGTCACGGTTGGTGACCATATTAATTCCTCCTGCTTCTTCTATCCTTAATTCTTCATTCATAATGTAATCGCCCCATAGTAAATGTTTAAGTTTGACAACATGGCAAAGCAGTGCTCATTGAAGACATAATTATACGTTGAAAGAACTCCTGTTAATTGTTGTTTTCCTCTTTTTTAAATCAATACTTCTCTCACGGCACGTCGGGGACATGCAGGAATTGACTGGACCAGAGTGGATCGTGTTTATGACACAGACTGGGACAGTGGTTTTAAAAACTAAAGCTGGGTCATCTTGTTTCCTGTCGCCTAGTTTCTGTAATTTTGTAAAACCCATTATCAGGTCTATTATGGTTATTATTATTTTTTACCATAAACCTTTTTGCCAAAAGACATGGCAAATCCAACCTGATATTATGTCAACTTCTTTCACTTTTTCATTCATTGTCTCTGTGCTCTGTCTACTGTATCAGAACTCAGATGTAGGAAGAATTATTCCTCCTATCTCATCAGTACAGAAATGTTCCTTCTTTACTTTGACTGTGTTCTTTGGACTGTGTGTGTATATTTATAGGTGTGGTATTGTCTATAAGAAGAGGTGCTACAAGACTTGGTGGTAGGAATAAAATACTGTAGACTAAGAGACAAGTATTCCATTCTCATCTATTTAGGAAAATTATTCATGGCAATCTCTTAATTTAATAGTGACTTGTTCATGCTTATGTCACAATCTATCTAGATATGTTTATCATTGTTTCTCATACTCAGAGGATGAAGTTCCTCCTATCTCAGTAATGTAGGCTGCATAGTAAATGAAATACAAGATTTTAGCACTTATACATACAGATATAACATATTTATTTGCTTTTTGGTGAATTTATTTTGGCTAAAGCAAAAGAAAGGGACCCCGAATCTATGACCTGGCCCCATTTCTTTCACCATCAAAATTGGTATTTCCTATTTGGTATTAGATTTAAGGATTTTCCAGCAAAGACAAATAGTAGAATACTTCCATTTTCACTATTTTTAAACTCCTTAAAGAAATGAAATTCTGAGAATTCTAGGATCATTTCTATCGCCTAAGTTAACAAGCAACGGCAAAGCTTTTTGCTTTGTTATTCACAGCAGGGTCCCCAGCTCTGTGGCAGACATCCCCCAAAATTCAGAAAGAATTTACAGGAGCATGGCAGGTTGAGCTGAGCCAATTCATCATACATGGCACTGTTCAATATATTAAAGGTGATAGGTAGGTGATAGACAGACTTAAAGAGCAAAGAAAATCTCCAGGTGATAGAAACAAGAGGAAACTTAAAGGTAGAGTTGTAAGCAAATAAGTTGATCCTTGCAGGGATATAAATGCCACAGATGTGGGTGCTAATGTCTACAAAGGAATGCAACTGGTCTCTGAACCAGACGGAATCAGAAGAGACCCCAGAGTAAACTCATCACCTCAGCAGTCTTCCTTAGAAGGGAAATGGTGACTGTTCTCCCCACAGACTCCAGGAAGCAATAGGAAAGAAAGCTTTCAGCTTCCCTGGCTGTCGCTGGAAATTGAAACCTCACTTAGGTACAGACTGAAATCCATGTTATTTATACTATGGAGGAAATGATGCTAACATGAAAAATTAATATGTACATTTCATTAAAAATAGTAATATTTATAGCTAAAAGAATTTTTATTTTTAAAATAATGCCAATTTTATTTATTTCCTCCCAAAAACAAAGGAGGTTTGAAATCACTGGGTTAAGAAAAACAAATACAGAACTTATCTGGGGGTGTGATCACACAACTACATATGATACTTGCACAGGGAAAAATATCATGGGAGATATGGTCACAAGAACCGTCTTAAATCAGCCAGAGATTTAGCTCAGCAGCACCTCACCTACTGGTAGGTGCGAGATTCTGTGTTTGAAAGCTTAGACCAAAAAAAAAAAAAAAAAAAAAAAAAAAAAAAAAAAAAAAAAAAAAAAAAAAAAAAAAAAAAAAAAAAAAAAAAAAAAAAAAAAAAAAAAAAAAAAAAAAAAAAAAAAAAAAAAAAAAAAAAAAATGATCACAAGTATAATACATCATCAAGAAACAACTCAAAAAAGAAAAGGTCAGAAATTGCATGAGAATGAAATGACATTGCAACTTCCTAGATCCTCTAAAATATTTGCATTCACAATGATTGTTCATATAAAATATATATTCAATAAAGATGATTAAAAATTTAAATGGACAAGTTTGAGATTGAACTATTTTCTGAACAAGAGAACATAGTTGCCTAAATGTGCAACCAAATGGATGAGTTTAAAATTCGTTAAACAGATCTTGGAGAAGTCATGAGTAGGAAGATAGCTCCACAAGATTACTAAGAGCTCATTTTATGGTTAAGTAAATATATCCAGTTGCATATTGGTATGTTCAGTGATGGAAAAAGACAAAAGGCCATGCAGCAGAATGATGATGATTTATTTTTAAATTCAATGTTCATAAGAAACCTGCCTGAAAAATAGCTAATTATAAATTAAATGTAAGTTCACGTGGATGTACGTGAAGGTGCGTGCTTTGTTGCATCGAAAGGGGAAAGAGGGCGGTGCTGTGAGAAGGGGGGCGACAGAGAGCACTGTGGGAATGGCTGAAGGCTAGCGGGTGTCTTCGCATCTAGGTCCTGAAATCAGGTGCTGGTTTATTCAAAGTGGAATCTCAAGCTGTTGAAAGGTTTTGGTCAGGGACGTAATTGCTTAAAATCCTATACCTCCTTCCAAGGGTGTGATTAGGTGGTTAGAGAGAAGCTGAAATGAGAGTTTTAAGGCAAATTAGAAAATCACAATCATCAATGAAAGAAATGCTGGTGCTTTGGCTTCAAGTTGCCACAGACTTGACGCCAAATAACATGTAAATGCAACTGACTAAACTTCATATTAGAATTTTTGGCGAAAGAGTCAGGCAAAATGTCTTAACCTTACTTAAAAATTATATCATTAGTTGATTATTGGTACAAGTTTGGTTCAATCTAAGACAGACTCTTGCTGGGAACAGTGCATGTCTTCATTAATGACTGTCCTTTTTTTTGGTAATCAACAAGAAAATATTAACAATGCTAGTGGCACTTCTTTCTATTTATTTTTTTTTTCAGAGAAACCATCACTGAGCCCTTTGCCCTTTTCTGTACATAATGGGACTTCTTCTAGATCTTTTCTAAAGAAGGGAGCGGAGGCAACATTCAATTCAAATCCACTGACCTGCTGCAGTATTTCCTGCTCCTGCTTCGATAAACTAATTGTCTTCCATATTCTGTCTCTTCTCACTTCCTGTTTCTCTCTCAGAGAAAACACTCAAACACAGGCCTTCCCTGACCATTTAGTTGGTTGGCCACATCCAAACTGAAGGAGTAAATGAGGTCCAAATGTATGACAGGTATTGTAAAACAGGAAGAAAATGTTCACAGGGGAAGGAGAAGTGGGGGGAAAGAAAAAAAATGAAGGTAAAAAGGAAACAGTGGAAGCAAAGCTTATGTAATGAGACAGATGGGAATATAGGGCGGGGAGGGGAATGGGAAAATAAGAATCAAGATGTATTATGTATGGGTGCAAATTCTCAGTGATGACTGTGATGGTAATATGTACCAAAAATGTACCAATAAATTCAGTTAAAAAATAAAGTAATGCCTACTCAAGTAGTTTGAATAACTAATGATTGCAGAAATAGTTTTAGTCTCTAATCAATTTTTAAAATTATATTTACTCATTAACTTTAACAAAGAACTTCAGTAGGGTACTAAGTTTGGAAAATCCTTTAAAGAAAACTATCAATTCCATTTCAATATTCTTTCAGTGCAATTCCTTCATTGGTCTGTGCTACTGAGGCTGGCCTTGAAATCAAGTGTTCAATAATTCATATGGAATAATTTTTGCCAGTTACATTCTTGGTGGATGTACTGAATGGCTATTCTATTAGCACATAGCGCTTCGTTTTCAAATTCTTCACTGAGTTATTACCTTAGACTTCCCCCAATAAAATGCATTCGAGGTCTTTTGCTAAAATCATTTAAACAGTAAGATTAGGTTCACTTTCTGCACCTGAGACCTTCCGTTTTATTCTCCAGAAGAACATATTAGAAACAGTCTTGAATATTTATTTTACATTTCTCATATATTCATCTAACAAGTACCCTAAGTCTTTTATTGCTTGGTTCTCTAGCTAATCACAAGTATTATAATTTCTGCTTGAATATTTTTTTTTCCTAAAAATATTAAGTCCGCTGGACAGGTAATTTACCTGAAATCCTTATAAAATATATTTATATTAAATTTTTCATGTATATGTTTGTACTTATATATTTTATTTAAACATGATGGTACTTATACAGTAGTTTAACACTATGTGACCATTATCTAAAGAAACAAAATATAAAGAATATCTTCTGGAACAGAATCAACCATTTTAATAACTCATCAATTACCCTGCTGTTAAAATTCAAGGGAATTTTTATGGTTGAAATATTCTTCTTTCATAGCAATAACATAAAAAGCATTTATAAAAAATTAAAAGGCATTTGTAAGACTATAAAAACCACATCAAATGGGAATGTCAAATATTTTGTTGGAAAAACAATCTTGATCAATCTGTGGCAACTTTTTTCAAAACTAGTGTTTTGAGAGCCGGAGGGTTAGCTCAGTGGTTCCAGCGCCTGCCTCGCAAGTGCAAGGTCCTGAGTTCGATCCCCGGAAACCACACGCAATGCTGGGCGTGGAGACTCACGCCCACCAGCAATCAATACCACATACCACAGTGCCGGGGCGTGGTGGCTCACACCTGTGGTCCCAGCACTCAGGAGGCAGAGGCAGGAGGATAGCTGAGTTCGAGGCTTGCCTGGGCTACATAGTGAGCTGAAAAGACAGCCAGTTAAAAATAGCATGGTGCTGACCTGGGAAGTAAAGATTCAAAAAGTTGGAGAGGGACCTGTGAGTCCAAGTGTACTCTGGACACTGGTGTCCATATCAGCATTTGAGAATTATCGAGGTAGAATTTGTCTGACCTTGGACAGAGGTTAAAATTCCCGGCCAAGTGACCAAGTCACTACAAATAATATATGATTAATAGAAGAACAGACTGTGTTAATAATACAAAATAGATTTCTGTGTATCATATTTGTCTTTGTCAAACCCTTCTTTAGTAGAAGGAGAGAGAATATATTTACAAAATTATGATAAAAATAAAAATCTTTTAAAATACCTGACAGAATAGTTACCCTCAAATTCTTGAACTCAGATATCAAACACTAAATTACAACCACTTATTTCATCAAGTGAGATTAACGCACGGAAAGGCTAATGATCCTGCCCCTTGAAATCAAACCAGATTGTCTGTGATGACATGAAATTCTCTGTGATTTGGAGAGTGACAGAGCCACATAGCCACTTGCTGAGACTATTGCCTGTAATTCTGTCTCTCGTCTCGCCCAGGTGTCGTTTTTGTGTAATCAAAGAGGCATCAAGTTATTCCACTGATGTTGCTTTTCCATTTTTTTCTGAAATTTGGCTTTTTGTTGAAAGTAGTGATGAGGAAAATTCCTGCACAGTGTCGTTTCTAGAGAGAGCATCCTTCCTTAGGATAAAGAGCAAGATGTTAGGGAATAGACTCTCCCTGTGTGGATCAGGAAGCAGCAGCTGTTTGCACCGCTCTGGAGAGGGCACGGGTTCCCTTTCGTGCCCTGTGAGTGCAGGGAGCTCTCACAGTCACACAACGTCATAGGAGCACACTAGGAAACAGCAGGCACAGTCTGAGGCACACTGTGTACTTAGTAAGTACTCAGAGATCTAATGGGTGGATAAGTGAACGAGATGTGAAAGGAATTTAATAGAAAAATAAAGTAGTATTATATATAAACAATTAGGATACAAAGAGATCAATCTCGAAAGAAAGTAAGCCCCCAAAGCTTATAGTCATTAACTCAATGTGGGAGAAAAGGAAAACTAAAGGTAAAATTAAGGTGCTTGTAGATAGATGACAAAAACAGAAGTCTGATGAATAATGAAAACAGGGCAAACAAGCCATTTGGTGTCTCGTAAAGTTGGAGTTTCACGTCTTGAGTTCATCCTGGTGAACGGGCAACATAAAGCTGCAGCTATGAGAAATCAGACTTTGAAAAAAATACTGCATTTCAAATTCAGGGAATGCAACAAACTGGATACTTTGGTCCACTCCCAATCCCTCTGTTGGATGCCCGTCCCTGTGACACGGTGCTAGGAGACAGATGTGAGAGGGGATGACAGAGCAGAGTCCTCACTAACAGGGCGAGTGTCTTTTTTATAAAGAGACCAGTGTGTTAAGTGAAATAAGTCAGACACAGAAAGTAAACTGTCCCATGGTTCGTTTCGTATGGGAAATCTAAAATACAAATAAGTCATACAAAGTGGAAATCAAGGAAACTACACAGAAGCCTTTTGGGAGGTAGGGAGGAAGATGAAAGGTGAGGGGTGTAAAGGGACCAGAAATGACCAAGCCATGTTAGACCTGTGAAGATACAGTAGAATATGGGCATCTTGGAATCAGGAAGCCAGCCCTCCCCAAACACCTGATATAAGTGTCTGTTGTTCATAAAATACCATGTCTACAGTAATCTTGGTATAGCAGCCCAAACTTCTTAAGATATATAAAAGCAACAGAACTCACTGTGTGCCAGGTGCTATGTTAGGGAGTTTTATTCATCTTATTCATCATGATACCCCTGAACTCTAGAGTTATTTCTCTTCTGATACATAAGATAACCCATGGCCCACCCAGGGCTATAGCATAATGAGTGCATACATGGATGTCACAGGAGTTTAAGAACTTCTTTCAGCACATTTTTAGTATATGTGCTGCCGAAGCGAGCACTTCGGCACATTTTTGAATGGCCATCATGACGCGAGGCCTACTCTTCACTTACTTTCCCTGGGACCTTCCACTGCATTCCTCTTGGAAAAGAATTTAAGACAGGTCCTAGTGCAGACAGAACCAGCTCTATAGAGCTCACGTATCAATTTTGTCTGTGCATCTTATTGAGAATGACCACTTTCTGCTCACATTCCACTGATAGTTATGTGATGAGAATTGTTTAGAGTAATTCTAGATTTTCTGATGTTATAGAAAAAAGTTTAGAATAAATTTAAAATAAAATTTGTTTCATACTCATTTTTTTGCATTTAAATTAAGTACACAGAGTAAAGCTAATTTAAGTATGTTTTCCATCCTAGGATCTAGCACCTACAGAAAAACAACAGAAGAATCGACACTATTTTATATATTCCAAAGCTACACAAATATTAAGATGCTTTCCTACAAGAAAAACTATATAGAATGAACTGAAATATATACTAACAAGACATTCTGTCTCAAAAAGTTTTTCAGTATCTTTTCTCTTTAGAAACCCCACTTAGCCTTCCTACACTTTCAGTTAGGAATTTATAGTATGCTGAAATGTTTTCCTAATTCTAGAAGTTATAAATCCTAAGATAAATTTTCTCACTTTTCATCCTATTGCTTGTACAATGTATATGAATTTCTTCTATGTTTGAGAAACTTCTAATTTATGTCTGAATATTTCATTAGTAATCTTTTTTCAAAAATAAAATAATGTTCAAGAATTATTTTCTTCATGAAATGGATTGGATAATAATTCTATGTATATAAAATGAAACCTAAGAAAATTTCAAAATCCTATGATCTAGTTAGTAGCAACAGCTGGCCAAGAGTTCTATAGCTCAGCTCTATATACATATAAAACATTTTAATATCTACTGTTGCCAGATGTAAGGAAAGGAGCATTCACATTTACGCTTATTGTGAATTTAAATCAGAACAGATACCCCTACTTGGAAAATAATTCTGACACTTCTGACACTTCTGAAAATATGTAGATTCTTTCACAAAGGTGTCACACTTTGGGAATCTATTTCAACAATGGGTAGAATATTTAAAAATATGTACACGGATTTCCTTTAAAGGATATTTAAGAATAGCAAAATTCCCATTATAAGTGTTGAATAAAATATATTCTTATAAAATATGAAATGGAATAGAAGGTCATAAATGAGGAATGTTAATTAAAAGGGAAAAGATTCTGGAATTTGATAAAGACAAATCAGAAAACACAACTTATAAAGTCATCTTTAAAATTAGATCTCTCGGTGTGTATGCATGGATGTGTTGGGAAACATTAGCAAAGCACTAAAAGAGAATACTTCTAAAGAATGGTGTTCCTCGCAAGAATAGAGGTGAGTCATTTTACTGAATAATTTGCAACCCTTTTTACTCATTTATTTCAGTAGACATATATTACATTTGTGATTAAAAATTTAAAACCATGCTATCAGATGTGTATTAAACTGCTCATAGATTTGCAAGTGAGAAGTTTAAGGTCTAAGATATATTTATATGTGGCAATGTGGTGTCTTAAAGCATAACAGAAATCATCTGGGTGTAAACACTGGATGTCATGATTTAGAACAGAGAAATGATTTATTCAAGCCTTCCCTTTTAAGCCACCTGCTGAATTCAACTTCCCCAAAGGGAAACTGTGTCAATACTGTGTACCTGTTTTTCTCTGTTGGTGACACGGTGTGAAACATGACATTCTAACAGCGATTAATTCATTATGATTGAAGTATATGTATCAGAGACTGTGTTATCACCCAACCTTACAGTTTCATACTTATCTTGTCTCTGTTTCAGGACCAAAATAACAAATCTTCAAAAGGAAGTACTGTAAAAATACTATTTTTTTCATACTTGAAAGGTAATCAAATCATTTAATAATATTACACAATTCATATACAAGACAAATTGCTACATCTAACATTCTTAAGAAATAGACACTAACCTTAAAATTAGTTGATTTTTCCCATGAATTTTAATGTAGACTTATTGCATTAGAGTACTTTATTTTTATGTTGGCATTTGCATTTGTAAACATATTACTTAAGAAAATAAATTAACCTCATGCCTTTCCTACCTTCCATTGATTATCTCATTCCTGGTCTAGGGCCATGAAGCTAAGGCTATTTATTAGCTCTGTCTGATCGATTGACTTTTAGTTACTTCCAAGCTCCCTCTTCGTAGCTGTTGCTTTATAAGTCAGGTAATTATAATTTGAGTTTGTAAATGCAGCTTTAAAGTAGGGAAAGAGAAATTTTTCCACAAAAAGTTCAAGTATTAAAAAGATGCAATTCAACATAATTACAGCAGGCAATTATGAAATGCCCTGTTTATGAAGCTGAATAGATTACCTATAATCACATTAATGTGGTTTCAGATTAGGCTTATAAAGCACAGCAGATGTTGAAGATTTAATGTGCTTTCTCACACCACACCAACCATGGTCTGTCTTTTAAGAAATAGGAAGAAAAATGAATTCAATCATCATTTTCTTCTTCTTCTGGTTCAATTTCAACATCATTAAGATTGTCAAGGTGGGGCGTATTATTGTCTCATGCTGGAGGCCTTTAAAGATTTCTTTCTGTAGCAGCATCACACCTGGCAACCTTTGAGATGTGGGTTTTGCCTTCAAGGTTTTGTTCTCATCACTTTAAGTCTAATAGGACCGCCAACAGGTCAGGTGAGGTATTCTGGAATGTAATTTGTTTAAATTTGCTTAAGTACTTCTGACAAAGACCCATTAACTTTCCTACATCTCCAGAAGGAAAATGTAGAAAAAGACCCTCCTGGGGCACAGCCATGCTGTTTTCAGCCTCGGGCTCCCAGGCCTTCAGGGTGTGTCCAGCAGATTGACAGGAAGGAGAAAGACGACTAGATGAACACATTTTGGAGAGGAAAACCTGATTTAAAAGGGAAGCATACATTTGTTTACCTTATTTTTAACAAATTAAATTTAACTTCAATTCTAATTACTTGGTGTATATGATAGAGTCAAGGTTATTTTCTTGCCACCCCCCTTCAATTATCTCAGCTTGTAAAGTAAATGACTATGTGAAATTCTACAAGTAGATATAATTTTTTTCAGAAAATGTGAATGTAAAGACATTGAGAAAATCACTGTTGTCAGAATTATTGGGCAAGTGACTGACAGAATGTTCTGTCCTACTTCATAACAATGATATCATAGATGACATACTACCTTTTGATGATTGGCTAACCAAAGAAAGACTTGAAATTCACGGAAAGGAACATAGACAAAATGTCAATAACACATATATTTGGAAACATTGCTAATTTTTCTTGATGTGGCCAAGTATATAAAAACTTCAGAGTTTATAGATAATATCCCCAATATAGCAATTTATAGACTGAAAATTTTGTGTAGAAACATAATTTAGATGTTTTAATTATTCATTATTTCTTAGTTTTAAAATATTGGTGTGATCCTCAGCTTTCTGAACTGAACCAAATACCTAACCTAAGCTTTTGAATTATCTTAGTAGATTTTCAGTCTCTCTTTTAATGGGAAAATTCCAATTATATGATAGTTGGGACACAGAAACATTTGAAATAAAGGAGTTACTTTCAAAAATATTAATAGGATTTCTAGTACTGTATACATTATTGATAATGTCTAATGCTAAAAGTGCAATACTTTTTGTGAACAATTAATGAATATTCATAAACTAAAATGACCACAGCAGATAATGATAATGCTAATGGGACAGTGTCACATATAAAATGAGAATTTAAATGGTAGTTTTGGAAGTATGGCCATTTTGACAATATTGGTTCTTACTAGGCAGGAACAAGGGATGTCTTTCCATTTTTTGATATCTTCTTCCATCTCCCTTTTCAGAATGTTGTAGTTTTGAGAGCAGAAATCTTTCACATCCTTTGTTTGATTGTCAAAACTACTATATAGATTCAATGCAATCCTGATTAAAATCCCAAATATATGTATTTCACAGGGCTATCTAAAATAATTCAAAAATTCATCTGGACCCACAAGAGACCTACAATTGCAAAAGCAATCTTGGGCAAGAGGATCATGACTAGGATATCACAATCCCCATCTCGAATCTATACTACAAAACCACTGGGATAAAAACAGCATGGTGCTGGCAAAGAAACAGACCTGAGGGCTAGTGGAACAGACTAGAAGATTCAGAAACAATCTCAGGTATAGATACCCACCTCATCTTTGACAAAGGAGCCAAACACCCTCAATGGAGAAAAGATAGCCTATTTAACAAATGGTGCTGAAAAAACTGGGCTTCAATTTGCCAAATATTAGAGCTACATCTATCTCTTTCTCCATGCTCCAAACTAAAATCAAAATGGTTTGGAGACCTACATATGAAAACAGAAACACTAAACCTTCTGGAAAATAGGTCAGGTAAAATTCTTAAAGACATTGGCACAGGGAAAACTTTATGAACAAAACCTCAGCAGCACAGGAACTAGAAGAAATAACATCTGTGATCTTATCTTACTAAAAAGCTTCTGCATGACAAAAAAAAACCCACTAACAGAAAGGAGAAACAATTTGGAATATGGGAAGGAACTTTTATCAGCTGTTTCTCACCAGAGGACTACTATCTAGAATATATAAAGAACTTAAAAATCAGCCCCGCAATTTAAAGACTCAACTCAAAAATGAGCATCTGAAATGAACATTTTTTCAGATGAAGATGTAAAGGCAGCAAAGAAACATGAAAAATCTTCAATATTACTGGCAATTTGAGAGAGGCAGGTGAAACGACACTGAGATTCCATCTCACTCCAAAAAGAATGGCTGCTATCACAAAATAAACCAACAACAAATGCCTGGAGGGCTGTGGGGAGAAAAGAACCTTCTCCACTGTTCTAGGGAATGTAGACTGGTGCAGCCACTATGGGGAGCAGTGTGGAAATTCCTCAAAATACATGGACTAGAGGTTTCGTTTGATCTGGATGTTCTGCTAGGTATACACACAAAACAATTAAAAGTTTCATATCACAGGGACATATGTACACCCATTTTGGTTTTTTGTTTGTTTGTTGAGACAGGGTCTTGCCTTGTAGTTCAGGCTGGTCCTGAACGTACTATGCAGCCCAGGCTGGCCTTGAACTCACACTAATCCTCCTGCTTCTGCCTTCTTAGTCCTGGGATTACAAGTCTGAGTCACCAGGCCTGGCATTGTGGTATGTAGTACCAGGGACCTTGTGCTTGTAAGGCAGGCACTGGCACCACTGAGCTAAATTCCCAGCCCATGTATACCCATGAGTATAGCAGCTTAATTTCTAATAGCTAAATCTTGGAAACAGCCCCAAAGCACATTAATAAGGGACTGGATAAAGAAGATGTGTTTTTTTAATAAAACATAATATTATTCTGCCATAAAGAATAATAAATTTGAGTCATTTTAGGACTATTCATAAGTGGAATAAATAGGACACAGATATGTATTTACCTTATCTTTTCTCTAGTATAAAAAACTGAAGGTGTAAATAAATGCCAAAATGTATGATAGGTAGTGTGAAATAGGAAGAACATATGCAAAAGGAAAAAGGAAAGTGTGGGTATGGGAAAGTAGAAAAGGGAAAGAAAAAGCTTGAGAGTTAAAAAAGAAAAAGAGAAAGAAAGCTTATGTATATAAGGGGCAGGGGTTGTAGGGAAGGCAGGGGAGAGGGGAAAAGTGAGAAGCAAGATGTGTCACGCACAGGTACAAGTTCTTAATGTTGAATGAGATCATAATGTGTGTATAGATGGTGCCAATAAAATCAATTGAAATAAAAATATCAGAATTTCTATCACAAATTTCATGGACATACTATATTCCTTTTTTTAATAAAAGCCAAAGAACACTGTAGGACTTTATAATGTCAAGATAACTACTTAGTTGTCAAAGAAAGAGAGTTTGAATAGAAATATTGGCATAAACTTCATTTTTGTTTTTCAAGTCTATCAGATATATTGCATAACTTCAGTTAATAAATCACAAGTAGAAAGATTGTTTTTAAGAATAGAGGCCATGCATCTGACAGACCAAATTTTTCAGATTCAGTAGGTTTTAAATCTCTTGATTTCATTGTAGGCCTAGAAAAAAATCTTGTTATTAAACTGGTCTGTTTAACAGGATGGTAAAATATTTTTCACAACTTTGAAAAGTTCTGCTTTTTCAAAAGAAATCATGATACAGAATTCACTGTTTTAAATGTAAAAGAATCACAGTCTACTAACTTGAGGACTAACCCTAAATACATTAACCAGGTTTATATTTTATTCCAAATAATATATAATTACATTCTAATGAAGTTTAATATTTAAAATAATTGATTGCCATTAATGTCAAAGAGTTGTGCTGGAATGCTTAAAAATTTTTATTGGGTAGCAGAGTTAAAGTTAAATATTACTCTAAAAATCTAAGATTATGACTCAAAACAGATGTGAAGTCTTTGAAGGTAAATATAAGGAGTAATCATTCAAAGTTGGCTAGCACTTCACAAAACATAGGCTCATAAAACAAGGAGAAAATATCCAATATTATGTTTTATCAACTGTCTCTTTTTCAATGCCACTCCAAGAGAAGTTTACAGTTTTTCTCAGATGTCTTTAAAAATCAACTTCGTTCAATTTAAAAACTATTATGAAAATAGTGTAAGTTCTCATTGAGATTCATAAGACATATACCAAATGAATTGAAAAAATGATCCAAACAAAACCAGGGACTGAGAATGTGGCTCGGTGAGAAAGTGTACCCAACACGCACACTCATGGGTGTGCATGCACACGAACAAAAACAAGAACAAAACCAAGCAAACAAGCTCTCAAAAATCTAATAATATTTATCCATGTGACTGTCAGTTCAGCTAGAAATTATCAGTTATCTAAGTTTCAAATATTTGAGGGGATATCATTCTAAAATATTTTTTGAAAATTCTACAATTTCTAAGACTTTTTGAAACTTACTTCATGATCCACGAATCAAGTTCATCCTTAAAACTGTCTTTAATGTCACTGAGAATTCATGTCTGGTTTATTTTATAAATGGTTCATGGAAATATTCTTTCTTATCTCTCAGTCGCAGATTCATAGGCCTGGACTTCATCATAGTAGCACAAATCAAGATTCAAGTTTGTTTAGTGCTACCCTGCACAGCTACTTATTTTCAAAAGATTCTCATGTATATGTAACAGCAAGCTCAGATTCATGAGTCTGAGAGCGGAGCCATGTGCCATTCAGTACTCCCTTAGCGCTCTATTGCACTCTTTACTACACAAAAGCCCTGCTGCGAAATCAACTCCCTGACCGCACGCAGCACACAGGTTCTTCTGGTCTTTGCACCTTTCCCCACTCTCCCACGGGTGCTGGCATGTGTCCTTCACTCCCGTCAGCTTCGGCGGCTCTGTAGCATTTCCATACATTCTCTGCACAAGTCAGCCTCAGTGTGTGCACTGGAGCTGCTGTCTCCTGGTTTGTTCCACAAGTATTCATCCTACCTTACCACTGTTGCTGTGATTCAATTATTCGGGACATACACGACCTCTGGGTATCTCATTATTTATATGCCCTTTTTCTTCCAATCACACTGATTCTTCAGAGCCAGAAACATACATTTTGAGATGGCACCTAACTTTGTATCATGTACAAATGTGACACTTAATAAACCTGCAGGGATGGCCGTGGTTTCATTTACTGATTTAATAAATGGCTCTTTGAGTCATTTGTCTAATACCCATTGTCCTTTTCTGTCAGAGCAAGCACAATTTGCAGAATAGTGGAGCCTGTTTTCAAACGCTATTTGTTGGCTAATCTTGATGAAAGGCATAGGGATTGTCTGCTGCTGAAAATTAGAGGGACAGTGGAGAAGAGGTAGTTAACAATGAAGAGTTCTGAGGAGCGAGGGCAACAGTCACAAAACCGGCTGCACGGAGAAGGTGCAGAGGCAGCTTCAGACTGTGTGGAGAGGCAGCCTTCAGTCTGCATGGAGATACTACTGACCCCGTTTCCCTGTCCCTGTAAACAGCCACCACATATTCAGTACTGACTGAGTGAGAATGAAACCTGAAGGCACTGATCCCAGTTGTGAATGTGTTCCATATGATACTACAATTATATTACTCCTTAGCACTTTTCAAATAATTTTACATGCATTATTTATCAAATTTATTAACATCAACAAATCAGAAACAACTGGGATATTTATTTGGACCAATTTTCAGGTAAGCTATTCCTCAGTGAAGAACTTAAAACATAACTGTACTGTAATTAGGCTGTCCTGATAGTACCAGCCTCCTTCAAATCCGTTTACACAGACACACCCTTTAGGGTAAGAACTCTTCCCAGGCCAGGGGTATCATCATTCCTGTAGCATACAGAAGCCATATCTTATTGAACACAAGTCAGGAATCTAAAAACTTAATAGAAGAACTTCAGGGCTCAGTTTATGTTTGTGAAGATGGGTAAGTACACACAGAACACACCTCTGTGAGTTATCAGTTGCAGGGACTGAGATACTACTGAAAACCAGTCCCTTAATCCTATGTTTTGGAGAACACTGGGGATTATCCATCAACAATACACATTAAACCAATCTATGTGCACGTGAGTGCGTGCATGTATTGTGTGTGTGTGTGTGTGCGTGCACGCGTGCACGCTTCTTTGAAGGTGGCAATAACAGCATGAAAGCAGACTTGGCAGCCAGGCACTCTGGTTCACAAACACCAGTTTACCAAAGCTGCTTCACACTAATAATTAAGCACCAAAATGAGGCGAACAGAAATGGATTGCTGAACAATTAAGATTCTCTCCCCATAAGCCCATCTCTATCATTTTATTAAAGGCTACTGGGAAAACCCTTACTGAATAACTAATTCTAAATTATATTCGATGAAAACAAATTAATGTAATAATTTTCTTTCTGAAATTAATTTAAATCTCTATGGATGCTGCAACAAATTTAGTCTTTACTATGCATACCAAAAGTTATGAAAAGCCTTATTGCACTCACTGCTTTAGGCAAAGATTCATTGTTTCACAGTCACTGGTAATGGCCATTATTTCAATTTAGCAAATTTGCCTTAATCAATCATTTTTGCCGATTTGGCTTAAATGTTTTAAATTATAGTTTGTCAGCAGATATATTTGCTAAGATGCTCTTGGTTACACAGGTTTGTTATTTTCAAATGACTCTACTCCATGTCTAGAAATTCTCCCTTGTGTATTTTTCCCCATTTT
>PVIC010033821.1:0-11426 GCA_004025085.1 Thryonomys swinderianus | reverse complement strand
CAAAAATTGAAAATGTATGAAACAATTTCATTAGTTTTACGGATAATTCTCCAGATACAGTGGGTTTCTTTTTGCTCTGATTTCTTGATACTGTTTGTGTGAAGATGAAGCTCAGTAAAATATAAAGTAAAGCAGGGTTCGGATTTATAAAGAAAACCAGGATCTGTCATTAATGACATATCATCTGGTGCCAAACAATCTGTCTTCTCCATGTATACATGCTCTGTTCCACTGCCTCCACCAAATCCTTGCAAGGTCATGCATTTATTTCCTCCTCACTGGAGGAGTGCAATATCTCGTCTTAGCTCTGCTTGCAATTATATGTCTGTGCCAGTGCCTGAAATTACTTGAATGTTTGGTTTTTTTCTCTTGTTTTCTATGCACTGCTAACCGAATCCATGATCTTCAGAATAAGTGATCCCCAATCACATGCTCATTACTGCCTTCCTAGCTGATGTTACCTATAAACCAGGTGTAAAGTGAACCAGGAGTCCCTGTGTGGGGAGTTGCAGCCACAATGAGGGCCCCGTGGAGTCAACACATGGGTATGATTCCAATGCTCGCCCAATGTTGGTTTCAAAGAGTGTTGGGATTGAGGGAGTGTTCATGTGGGTACTTAGCCCTCACTAGGTCAAGGTTGACTGAACTAGACATTAATATGAGTATTAAACATGGCCCTGTTTATTGATGTGACCATAGCTTTGCAGATGATACTTGAAATGCCATTCAGATATACTTTAATTTACCTGAAAATTGTAAATATAGTGAATTTTGAGGCAACATTGACCATTATTTAAGGGTAAAGGTAAATGTCAGTTCTCATCATCAGCATGACTTCAAGAAGCACATTTTGAGAATTTCACTTCCTTTTAGTTGATTTCTTCCTTAAGGGGTTCTCCCATGTGATTCAAGTGTGAGAAGAGGAGGATTTGACCTTCACTGATACCGACAACTACATACGAACACAGGGGTTACAAAGAGAATCATAAGCTAGGTCCTGGGATTGACTGAGAGCACCAGGATCCACCCACAGACTTTGTGGACATATATGAAGAACACAGGGTAAGTCAGCCTGGACTTAAGTTGTCAGGTGATTTCAAGGTTCTGAGGAAGCAGCAGAGATTTCATTATTTTAAGTTTAACCTTCTCTATCATACACCCAAGGACCTTAAGTGTTATAATCTATGCTTTCATTTTCTCTGTAAAGACAGTTCTTATTTGGAATGTACACAGTGGCTTCTTTTGTGGTAAGTGAATCACAAGTGATATTATGATCAAAACTACTCAGTTGTTATAATCTCTGTCTTTCATGGAGTGACAAGAGGCAACATCATGGCTGGGATACTGAGACTGAAAAGGATGAAAGAATTAAGGTGCAAATGAGCCTCCCTGGCTTTGCGTACCACATCTTCCTAATGACTTTCAGAACCTGGTTGCATCTCAGTCGTACTAAAGACAACAAGAGGAGCAGCCAGCAATGCTGAGCCTCACACTTCTGCTTCCCTGGGTGGCTTTTGTCACAGCTTCTATCACTGTGGGAGGGAGCTCATCATACTGTAGACAGTAATAGGTTGCAACATCCTCAGGTTCCAGGCTGCTGATGGTGAGAGTATAATCTGTCCCAGATCCACTGCCGCTGAACCTCGGTGGAACCCCAGAATCCAAATTAGATGCTCTATAGATCAAGAGCGTAGGAGGTCTTTCTGGTTTCTGTTGTAACCAGATTAAGTAACTGTTAATACCCTGACTGGCCTGGCAAGTGATAGTGACTCTGTCTCCAAGAAATGCAGAAAGATATGAAGAATGGGTCATTTGGATGTCACATCTGGAATCTGAGATTGAAAAAATGAAAACAAATATGGACAATGTTGATTACAACAAGGAAGAAATCTGTGAAGAGATAAGAAACCCTAACCACACTGGCCTGAACAAACCTCCAGTGTATTCCTTCCTCACCTGGGAACCAGAGCAGCAAGAGCCCCAGGAGCTGAGCGGGGACCCTCATGTCCATGCTGTGTTCTAACTGGGAATGAGTCCTGCACAGGGTGTGAACAGCCTTTGAAGAGTCTGTTTAAAATCCTTAGAGCGGAGGGCTGTGCTGTGGGGACATGCAAATCAGCAGGGGCTGGGTAGGGCCAGGCACAGCTGTAGGGCAAGTTCATCTCAACAACTCAGCACTGCCTCAGTGAACTCATCTGTCCCAGGTTGGATCAGGGCAGCACAGATGCTTCTCTCTGGGAATCTAAGTGCAGCATGAGTCTAGTATCTTGCGAGTAGCGCATCATTTTGATTTCCTTTATTCTCAGTATACGGTTCCCTGTCCACTGCTCCATACATGTCAGGGACTGTCCATTAAGGTGCAATTTCAGAAAGAACAAGAAAGTGTATAAACTTCTCGCATTTGACTAAAGTGGACATTGTTAAAAGTAGAATTATGTAAAGAGCAAAGAAAAATATAGTTGTCAGGACTGATAACTAAGTACAGGACCCATTATCACTTGCCCATTCTCTCTCTCTCTCTCTCTCTCTCTCTCTCTCTCTCTCTCTCTCTCTCTCTCTCTCTCTCTCTCTTAGTTTTAGAGACAAGGTCTCTCTTTGTAGTTCAGGCTGGTCCTGAACTCACTATGTAGCCCAGGCTAGCCTTGAATTTACAACAATCCTCCTGCCCCTGAGTCTGGATTTCTGGGATTATAGCCATGAGCCACCACCCCCATCACTGTGGTGCATGGTATTGGGGATCAAACTCAGGACCTTGAACTTGCAAGGGAGGTGCTGGAATCGCTGAGCTAAATCCCAGGCCCCTGTTTTACTCTCTTTATGACTGTTTTTTTTTTCCATGAATTCCATCAAAGCCACCCAAGGAGAGCTGTTTTCTCCCTTCTCATCCCAAGAATAGGATCTTCCTTCCAAGGTCTGCTGGAAATCACACACATCTTTGCCTCATGTTTTCCAGATGCTTAAGATTGTTGCTCCTGCTCTCTTTCCCCCTTAACATAATCCAAGGTGCTCAGCAGAAGATGTCCTCTCTCTATCAATTGTTCACTCATACTCTCACATCTGTTGTTCTTCAAAACTGTGTATTTTAATATCGCCAAGTGTTTATAGGTTCCTATGGGAACACAATTCTCAATGACTGAGTTTAGAACACTGGGGAAAGGCAAAAGGTAGGTAGGAGAGTAGGAGGTAGAAGCCTCTCTTAGGTATTTCTAGGCACAGTGAAGTCCATAGCATGTCCTCTCATGAAAGTAGTAGGACAGATGGTTCAGTGAGGGTATTAAAAATATTGAGATGAGGTAGCAATCAAAAAGGTTACCTGTGTAAGGACAGAGGGACAGGCAGGGTGAGGATGAGGCTCACTTCAAGGCACAAGAGGGTGATGACCACAAGCTGGTGATAAGAGTATAGCACATGTGTGTAGGTAGGTGTGAGAGAAGTTGTTTTTAAGTAAAGTATACATGATGAGGACAAATATATAATTTTGAATGGTAGAATTGATCAAATATGTAAATTTTGAATGATAATGATACATAAAACATATCTTGTTCTGAAGGACTTACTTATCTGAAAAGAGAGTATCTGTAATCAATGGAGTGGTTTTGTAATGGAATTAAATGTATGAGTGAAACTCATTTTATATAGAGAAAATGTTGCATCTATATGTGAATAAAGAAACAGATAACTTTTCTTATTCTACAAAGAATGACTTCTCAGTTCCAAAATGTACATGTAGTTAATCACTGTTTCTTTTTAAAAGAAACTAACATCATTGGAGAATCACCTATTGGTGTAATTGAAATAGAGAAAATAAAACATGAGCTTGCACCTTCTTAAAATTAAGGTTATACTCAAAGAAGGAGAGGTATATTTTATGAGAAAATACAATTCAGTCTGAGTAACACACAGGTTGTGTACATCAAGAACATCTTGCATATCACAATAATGATATAATATAACCTACTGAAAAATCCATGATTCCATGAATTCACACTGATAATTTAATAAGTAATGGGATGTTTGTAGTTTCAAAGGTACAAGGAAACTGTGCAGCAAGGATTCTGCGAGACACCATCTTCTTCCAGCTTTAAAGTGGACATCACTAAGTGACAGGACAGGCTGAAGTCACGTGGACCCACATCACTTCTGGATGTTCTGGCCTGTTTTTTCTTCCTTCAAAATCTTCCATTGTCTTCTGTCATCGATCTTCAAACTTTAGAATTGATTTTTTATATTTAAAATTTGAAAAAGTAAATTTAATTATGTAGATATCATTATTAAAATATGAAAAGAGCACAGTTTTAAAGACCAATTCTGTAAATGTTATTCTACTTTTTTAAACTCATTTCCAAGTTGTAATTCCACTGCTTTGTAGTGAAATCTTCATCTTGTTGCTATTTCCTTATTTGTCCCACTGTGGTGTATACCTAGGATGTTTTGAAATATATCTACTGTATGCCAATGACAGTACAAAGCCTACATATGAACATTTAGTCTTTATTTGGAGATTGTTTTCTCTTTAATACATGAACATAGGCTCAAAATTCTTTTCCCTTTTGCCTTTATTTTTGTGGGTCTGATGATTTAAACCCAGTGCCTCATCTTGCACATGTAAAACAAATGTTACAGCATTGAGCCACACCTGAGCAGACACATTCTACATCTTAAAGTTATTTGTATCACTCAGTTAGTCTGCAAAAACAATTGTCTCTACAATATTCTCTAAATTCCATTCGCAGGGAAACTTCCAGTTTTCATGATTTTTTTTGTGTCCTTTCTACAAAAAAGAAGCAAAAAATTTTAAAAAATCAAGTATACAGCTGAGAAATTGAGTGCGTCAGCATGTTGAAAAATTTTCAAAGTCACAAAAAATTGAGAAGTGTTTTTTTCTTGTAACATCACAGAGTTCAGAGGAGGAACAGAAGACCGTGGTCCTTCTCTGTGCCCTTTCCTTCTTAGCCCAGCGAGGCAGAGCTGCAGCGGAACCAACACCAGGGGGACAAGAAACTCTAGCAGTTTGTGGTCAGAGGAGGTGGACAGGCATGTAGGTAGCACTAAGACTGGAACTTTCCCTCTTTCAAGCCATTTAAATATTCAACAACAAACAATTTGGAAAATATGTTAATAATCTTTCCAATGAAAGTGATACACTAATTGGTATTTCAAAGATATGCAATGAAACCTATTAGAAATCAACTCAATGAAGCTTGTAATTAGACATGCTATGAATAAAATGCAGGAAGACAAAGACAGAGAAAATTTTGAATGGAGCACAAGGAAACTGAGTTCTGCTATACAGTCATAAGCCACTGGCTAATTTATCCAAGATCATGGAAGACAACTGGTTGATATTTAAATATTGAAAAATGGTCTAGAAAGAGTAGAAAAACTCAGAGAAATTAATCTTTAAAAGATCAAAAGTAAATACAGAAGAAAAGAAGACATTTCTTGCAGACATGACCCTCACTAAGTTCAAGAAGAAATTTTCCAGAATTATAAGAAAATGACATTTAGGATCCCAAATCCACAGAAAGAAAGGAAAGTCTAAAAATAGTAGAGAAGCAAGAAGGAAATCTATAAGCAAATTGATGCTTCTGTATTATACCTGAAGTTCAAGTCCATCAAATCCAGATTATTGGGATAGAAGTGAACATAACTAGGTTATGTGTTGGGTAGAAGCGTAGAGAGGCATCACGAAAATTTGAAATCTTCCATAATCCCATCTGTTTCCTGAAGCTCTATCCACTTGCATAACTCAGATCTCTACCATTTATTCTGTTTTTATGTCATTTAAACACATGAAACTTGGACAGCTTAAACAAACATAATCAAAAATTACAATCACAATATAATTGCAGAAACTCAATGTCTTTTTTAAAAAAATAAAAAGCAGGCATGGACAAATACTGAAGAATGGGAACATTGGAAGAAGAAAAAAGAAGGAAATTTTCAAAAACATTCTTCCTTCCCACCCAGGCAGGACAGATTCCATATCTACCTTTTTTTATTAAACACTAGTGACATTTCTTTATTTGGAGGAGGTATTTGTCCTGCTCCACTGGTTTTCTCATGCAGCTGCACCCATGAAGAATTTGCATATTGTCCCAGAGGAGGCCTTCCTCTTTATTTCTGTAATAAAAAACACAGCTGTAATCTTGCTTTGTTTGGTCAGGAGTCTACATATGAAACTCTCAAAAGGAAGCTCCCTGCTCAGCTCATGGGTCTGCTAATGCTCTGCTCCCCTGAAGAAGACAGAGGAAGTGAGGAAAGGGATGGGGTGAGAACATGGACTGAGGTGTGGAATACATAGAAGACAAAAATACACCCTTCCATCTTATGACCTCAATGACACATATCTTCTACCAGGTCCCACCTTTCACTTGATGAGACTCTGGGGGACATTTTCTATCTAAATCCTAACTTTGCACTCTTGACACCAATGGTTTATAACCATCTTATTAAACATAATGCATTAGTCCATCTTTAAAGATTACCAAATTCTTTTTATTATTACTATTCTTATTGGTACATTTTATTGTTACCTTATATATACACATCACAATTACACTCCACATTGAGAATTTGTACCAGTGTATAACACAACTTAATTCTCATTTTCCCCCTCCCCTCTTCAGGAGACAACCTAAATATCTGGCATCTACAAATTCCTCTGATGTCAAGGACACCTCTGCTTAGTTTTTACATGCTCAAGCTGTAGCCTCTCAAAGATATCTTGCAGGAATTATTAACTTGTCACACATCTTGCCTGGTTGCACAACCTTACTTCTGAAAACTAGATGGAACCCTGCATGACTCTATAATTCTTGTATTTTGCATCCTTGAAAACCAGCATGGATGACTCCAAGCAAAGCTCTCAGCTTGAGCAATAGTGTGGGACCCTTGAAACATGGCCATATTGACTTCTGACAGCTTGGATAGAGGAACTAAGAGATATATGTTTTTTATTGGCACATTTTATTGATACATTATATATACACATCACAATTACACTCCACATTGAAAATTTGTACCAGTATATGACACAACTTTATTCTCATTTTTCCCCTTGCTCCACACACCCTACCTCCCCCCTGCTCCTATATACACAAGCATTGTTTCCTTTTTTTACCATCAATTTTTCTTTCATTATTTACCCCTAAAACCCATTACTCTTTAAATATTTACTATTTCATAGCATCAATCATGCATTCTAGAACACATTTATAACTTCAGTATCTCATGCCAGAGAAAATATACGATATTTATACATCTGTGACCTATTTATTTCACTTATAAGAAGTCCTGAAAATATGTCCATTTGAGTGTGAATGATTCAATTCTTTCATTTTTTATGGCAGAGTAATACTCCATTTTAGTTTTCATTTTTTATTTTCATTCATTCATTTTTTATTTTCTTTTTTATTTTTATTTTTCATTCTTTATGGTAGAGTAATACTCCATTTTATTTTTTTAAAACCCACATCTTCTTTATCCAGTCTAGAGTTGATGGGCATTTGGGTTGTTTCCAACATTTAGCTATCACAAACTAAGCTGCTATAAACATGGGTGCACATATATCGCTGTGATATGACTCTTGTAATTCTTTTGTGTATAACCCCAGCAGGGGAATAGCAGGGTCAAATGGAATCTCTAATCCTAGTTTTTTGAGGAATCTCCACACTGATCTCCATAATGGTTGTACTAGTCTACATTCCCACAGCAGTGGAGAAGAGTTCCTTTTTCTCCACAACCTTGCCAGCATTTGTTGCTGGCTAATTTCAAGATAGCAGCCATTCTTTGTGGAGTGAGATGAAATCTAAAGAGTTGTTTTCATTTGTATCTGTCAAATGGCCAGTGACATTGAGCATTTCTTTATATACTTCTTAGCTGTTTTTACTTCTTCCTCTGAAAATTGCCTATTTATTTCAGATACTCATTTTTGAATTGGGTCTTTAAATTTGGCTGGACTAATTTTTCTCAGAGGGCTACTATCTAGAATATATAGAGAACTTTAAAAAAATCAGTCCCCCCAAATTTAGGAGATATATTTTAAGAATCTCTGAATGATGCCTGAGCCCTGGGCTGTCTTCTCAAAACAAGTTGCTCCAAAGAAATTTTCCTTTTTACACCAGAGCTTGCAGTTTGTTGAGTCACGCTATTGCCCAAGATATCTTCAGGAATCTTTCTTATCCTGAAGGAAAAGACTGATTCCATTCCAATGATTATCTTTTCAGCAACCACTCTGTCCTCCTCCCTAGCCTAGCTTTATATGTACTTCGTTTTTGGCTAGGTTTTAAATTATTCAAATCCTGCAGGTGTGTTTTTTACTTCTGCTTGTTACTGTAGATCTGGCTGAAAGAAATCAGCAATACATATACCACAACCAGATTATGCGGTCTTAAAATTTATTCCACCAAATTATTTAATACCTTTTATAACTGAGCATTACAAACAGTTTTAAATCATGGACAAAATGTTGACAAATTCGTTTGCCAGAATGAAATACATATGGCCTATAATCTCGTTCCAATTCTGGCCTCATTCCCAAGTGAAATCTTCCTGTGCTTTACTGTTGACATTCTTATCTACATTCTGATTTTTTTTAATGGTCACAGCAATGATTCCATTCCTGGTACCATGCTTATTAGTCACTTTCCTGTAAATAGTCACTTTCCTGGGACAAAATACTTCATACTTGCAACTCTAAAGTTTTACATGGCTTGAATTTAGTAAAGAGTGTTCTGGTTCCAAAGCAGACCTGGCAACAGAGAAGGTATGAAAGAGGACAACTGATCAACCAATGGAATCTAGAAGGTAGATAGCAAAGGGAGGAGCCAGATGTAAACATCACCTTTCGTGGTCACTCCCCCAGTAGTCAACTTCTCCTGAATAAGCACCACTTGTGAACACATGACAGTTTTGAGATATTTCATACCTAAACTCTAACAAAGAGCAACAGTGGGAAAATAAGATGCTGGGATGAAAACATCACATAGAGGTATCTATTTTCTAGATGTTCAGGTATATTAATAGTGGAGTCATCCATGTGATGCACTAGGACAGGAGCCGTGTGGGATGGACAGAAAAAAAAAGAGAAAACTCTAGGCATATGCCAGTTGAAGGAGACAACCCTACAGTGGCTCCACAGTACATATCCTCTAGTGTTCCTGAATTATATAAACTCTTCTCCTTTATTTGGATTTGTGGCTTATCTTTGGGTACCATACTATGACAAAATGAAAGATTTTTAAATTGTGATTAGGTTCTTCATCAGTTGTTTTTGAACCAATCACAAGGTGATTAACTTGGGTCAATCTGATTAGGGAGTCAAATTGCACAAAAGAACTGAACTCTCTATGTTATATGGAAATTTTCACTGGCTGATTCAATTGTTCCTATTGAACATTTGAAGTAGGAAACTTCAAATGGTCTTGAGGATCATGGACGGTTAATAGCCTTGAGAAACCAAGACTCTTGGCAAAAGGAAATTTCTACAAGGAACTTGCCTGACCTGAGAGTAGTTTCTTCAAGCTTTCAAAGGAGAATGCAGTTTTAACAATGCTTCATTGCAGCCTGTTAGGCCCTGAGAATTACAGTCATGTGGATCATGATCTGACTATTGACTCATAGGCAATTTGTGCATGATTTTGAGACAGTAGATGTGTGGTAATCTGTTATGTATTGATACAAAACTGACAAAAACATACAGTATTACATCATGTAAGAGAACTGCTGACACAGACATTTTGGGGAATCTTATCAGAATAAAGTCTGACTTCAGACAGTTTAGTTAGAATATGTCAGTTCACTCGTTGAATGACAGAGAAACCTGAGGGAGGCCAAGGTGAAGATGGAGGGATGTGATAACTACTTCTCCCGTGACCCTTCCTTCCATGACCCTTCATGCACATTCAGGCTCCCGGAGTCCCTGCTAATGGGGCTTCATGCAAATTGTGGTGGTGCATATCAGTATTAAGAGTATCCACTTATATCTGAAATGCACAAAACAAATGTTGGTTTTCTGAAAATATTTTTAATTGAAATGCTAAAGCAATATTTTCTTCAAATTTAAAACTTTTTTTGACAAGTGTCTGACATTTGTAGAAATGCACAGTAGACAAATCTTGAGATAGCCTGATAAAATCAGAGAATCATTAATTATATATTTTTATGAGACATGCACATACACACTTATAAATTTTGGCTGTCTGATTCATCCACTCACTTGTTTGTCTAAGCAGCTGCAAAGACCATTGAGGAAAGTGCTCTGGGAGTGACACACACTTGTAAGATTGAGCTTCAGTGAGCAGCTGCCTGGGAAGTTTTTGTTCAGTGCTATATCACTGTGGGAGGAAGCTCTTTACCCTGCTGACAGTAATAGAGTGCAGAATCCTCGGCCTCCACAGGGTGGATGGTGAGAGTGAAGTCTGTCCCAGACCCACTGCCACTGAACTGCTCTGGGACCCCAGATTCTGTATTGGATGCATCATAGATCAGGAGTTTGGGAGGCTGTCCTGGTTTCTGTTGGTACCAGTGCATGCTACTGTAAATACCAAATAGCCCACTAACACTCTGGCTGGCCTTGCAGGAGATGGTGGCCCTCTCACCAGAAGACACAGTCACGGAGGCTGGAGACTGAGTCAGCACAATGTCCCCAGCGGAGCCTGGAATGACAAACACATGCAACGAAGTGTTACAGACACACTGGAATAATTTAATCCAGCTCTATTGCACCACTGATGCCTGTTAACGCAGTCCCAGATCTCTGAGTAACCAGAAAACAAATGGTAACCAGGGAATTGGTCATTTACAAGTGACTGAATTCCAGTGTCCCAGAGCCCAGATACAGAGAAAAGTGCTGTCCACAGTCAGGTGCCCAGCACTTCTCTGTTCCACTCACCTTGGACCCAGAGGAATAGCAACCATGGTAGGGGAGTTTCTGGCCCCATCTCTGAGAGCTGAGCTATAGGCTGCTTCTCCAGGCTCTTGGCCACTGCCTTTAAAACAAGCTTGAGCACACTGCACTATAATCTCTGATTCAACATGCAAATCAGCTTAGAAATGTTTAGCTTGATTCTTAAAGCCACACCTGCTCTCCTTTCACCTTCTGAGAACCAAGGCTACTCTAAGATGTCTAAGAGTATCTCTGCTGTTTCCCACCACTTTGTCTACCTTAAGTGCTGTGTGGAGAGTGTGCTGTGGCTGCCCAACTGCAAATGACAGAAGTTACTTCAGGAACAATTCTGGTCTCTCAAATAAAAGTTTAGTATCATTACAAACAAGAAGGCATATAAAGCTGTGATTACTGTCAAGAAGAGAAAGCAAGGAGGGCCACCCACCAGCCCACTGTACACCGGGAGCGGCGCAGACTCGGCTACAGGGCGCCATCCATTTCCGGCAGACTGAGGGCCACCCACCAGCCCACTGTATAC
>PVIC010033820.1:0-19932 GCA_004025085.1 Thryonomys swinderianus | reverse complement strand
GATACACCTGGAAGACACACTAATGAGTGAAATCAGTAGATCACAGATAGGCAAATACCGGATCTTCTCATTGATATAAGCACATGTAGATGCAAATGAGCTCTAGAAAGTATGACAAATTTTGTAGAATGGGAAGTTTCCAAAGGAAATTTGGTGTGGGAATGTAATGAGGGGAAGGAATAAATATGATTCTGAAAGAAAATAAAAGTGCATGCATATAGGGGGTGGGGAGGTGTGGGTGGGTAGGTATATGGGTAAAAATGAGAATTAACTTGTGTCGTATATTGGTACAAATTCCCCGATGTTATGTGTGATTGTGAGATGTATATAAATTGTACCAATAAAGAAATAATTTAAAAAAACAAAGATACTTAAACTCTTCTGAAAATGATGATGATAAATTGTAGCACAAATTCTTGAGTGTCAAGAATAGGTGTAGTCACAGAATCACTGAGGGTGAGAGTGGTGTCTGTGTAACTCATTTCCCTGGGTCCCATGGAAATAGGTGCCCTTGGGGGTGATACTGGACCACTGTCATCTTTTTCTCTGTCTCTTTTTGCTTTCTAAAAGCCTTGAGATGAACAACTCTTCTTCCATGTGCTTCCGCTGTGATATTCTTTGCTGCCACGAGCCCTAAAACAACAAAACTGAACAGCTGTGGACTGAAAGACCCCAAACCATGAGCAGAATTAAATCTTGCTCCTATAGGTTGATTATCTCAGGTATTTTTGCCATAGCAACAGAAAGCTGAGTATACAGAAAGAGAATTGGATTACCCTAAGGGATGATATGAGAAAAGGAGAAGAGGGATTATTTCAAGGCTGCAGAATGAAGCCAGTGGAGAACTGCATTAACAAAAGATCTCTGGTAGGAGTGATGTGTAGTTTGGGCTTGGGAATAATCAGGAGGCCAATTTGTTATGTGTCAAAAAAAGTAGCAAAGGGAAGATTGGAAAGGGAACTGTGAGTTTGGTCCTACAAAGCCTTGAACATATGCTAACTGGCAACACCATAAAATGCCATGATTTTTGTGAATTTCTTCTAGTTTAATTGTTGTTACCCTTCTGTTAAGGTTTAAATATAGCATCAACGTGTCCCTGAAGAGTTCATGTCATGAAATCTAATCCCCTTTGCGAGGTATTAAGAGGGTAGAAATGATCTGACTATGGTGGGAAGTGATTAGTAGTTCTTGAAATCAGTGTGGAGCCTTTATGACTGAATCCTAGTGTTTTTATAAGGGGAAGAGCGACTAGAGAACAAATATGTGTGTGTGTGTGCGCGAGCGTGTGTGTATATTCTTTTTATCTCTCCCTCTCCCTCTCCCCGCCCTCTCCCTCTCCCCCTCTCCCTGTTTCTTGCTGTTTGATGCTTTCTACTGCATTGGAACTTTGCCAGCAAGAAGGCCAAAACTAGATGTAGACTCTTTTTTTAAATTGAATTCTTTATTGGTACATTTTATATACATCTCACAATGACACACAACATTGGGGAATTTATACCAGTGTATGACACAACTTAATTCTCATTTTTACCCACATCCCTACCTACCCATACCTCCCCTATATACATGCTCTTTTATTTTTTTTCCACAATCATATGTATTCCTTCCCTCATTACGTTTCCACACCAAATTTCCTTTGGAAATTTCCCACTGTACAAAAACTGTCATACTTTCTAGAGCTCATTTACATCCACAGGTGCTCATATCAAAGAAAAGATCAGATATTTGCATATCTGTGATCTATTTATTTTACTTATTAGTGTGTCCTCCAGGTGTATCTATTTGTGCATAAATGAATGAATCTTGTCATTCTTTATGGCAGAATAATACTCCATTTTAAAAAAAGTCTTCTTTATCCAGTCTCCAGTTGATGGACATTTGGGTTGTTTCCAAGATTGGGCTATGACAAACTGAGCTGCTATGAACAAGGGTGTACATCTGTCTTTCCAATGTGATTTTTAAATTTCCTTTGGGTATATTCCTAGCAGGGGAATAGCAGGGTCAAATGAGACCCCTAGTCTTAGTTTTCTGAGAAATCTCCACACGGATCTCCACAATGGTTGCACAAGTCTGCAATCCCACCAACAGTGGAGAAGGGTTCCTTTCTCCCCATAGCCTCGCCAGCATTTATTGTTGCTTGATTTTGTAATCGCAGCCATTCTTTGTGGAGTGAGATGAAATCTCAGTGTTGTTTTCATTTGCATCTCTCGAATGACCAGCGATGTTGAACATTTCTTCATATATTTCTTAGCTGCTTTGACTTCTGCCTCTGAGAAGTGTTTGTTCATTTCATATGCCCATTTTTGAATTGGGTCTTTAAACTTGGGGAGACTGGTTTGTTTAAGTTCTTAATAAATTATAGATAAGCCCTTTGTCTGATAAACGGCTAGTATTTTTCCCCATGTTGTTGGTTGTTGTTTAGTGGTGCCAGTGACTTCTTCTGCTGTGCAGAAGCTTTTTCGTAGGATGAGATCCCTTTTGTTGATTCTTTCTGCTAGTTCTTGTGCTATAGAGGTTTTATTCACAAAGTCTCTGCCTAAGTCAGTGTCTCCAAGAATTTTGCCTAACCTGTTTTCCAGCAGGCTTTTGTTTCTGTTTTAATGTTTAAGTCTCAAATCCATTATGAATGTATTTTTGTACACAGTGAAAGAGAAACATCTAGCTTTAGTTTTTGGCAGGTTGAAGCCCAGTTTTTCCAGCACCATTTGCTGAAGAGGCTGTCTTTCCTCCATTGAGGATGTTTGGCTCCTTTGTCAAAGATAAGGTGGCTTAGTGTATCCGAGGTTGTTTCTGGATCTTCTAATCTATTCCACTGATCCTCGAGTTTGTTACTTTGCCAGTACCTTGCAGTTTTTATCACAGTGGCTTTATAATAGAGTTTTAAGTTGGGGATAGTAATACCCCCTGCCATGTCATGGTTGCTTAGAAATGATTTTGCTATTCTAGATCTCTTGTGGTTCCAGATGAATTTTTGTATTATTTTCTCTAGCTCTGTAAAGTATAGCGTTGGAATTTCAATTGGAATTGCACTGAATCTGTATAGTAGTTGTGGGAGTATAGCCCTTTTGACGATGTTGGTTCTCCCTACCCAGGAACAAGGGATATCTTTCTACTTTCTGGCTTCATTTTCTATCTCATTTTTCAGAGTCCTATAGTCTTCACAGTAGAGGTCTTTCACCTCCTTTGTTAGGTTGATTCCTAGATGCTTCATTTTTCTGGTTGCTATTGTGAAAGGCATTGACTCCCCAATTTCTCTTTCAGTGAGTCTGTTGTTTGTGTAGATAAAGGCTGTTGATTTTTGAGTGTTGACCTTGTATCCAGCAACACTACTAAATTTGGTAATTAAGTCTAGTAGTCTTTTGGTTGAGTTTTTATGCTCCTCTAGGTAGAGTATCATATCATCAGCAAATAATGACAGTTTAACTTCTTCCTTTCCTATTTTTATTCTTTTTGTATCTTTGTCTTGCCTGATTGCTATGGCTAATTTTCCCAGCACTATATTGAACAAGCGTGGTGACAAAGGGCATCCTTGTCTCATTCCTGATCTTAGTGTAAAAGTGTTCAGTTTTTGCCCATGAAGTATGATGCTGGCTGTTGGTTTCTCATAAATAGCTTGTATTAAATTGAGGTAAAGTCCTAGATGTAGACTCTTGGTCTTCAAGCAAATGTGTGCTCTGTTTCATAAAGTTACCAATATCAGATTCTTATGGCTTGTATCTGCATGTCTCCCCAAAGCCTCATGTGCTCATAGGTGGGGCTTTGGGGAATGACTGGATTATAGATATTTGATACTGGGTTAGGCCACTGGTTGGTTTAGCACAATTCTGGGTGTGAATGATGGATTTACTAAAAAGGCAACACCAACCTTGGGTATATGTGGCACCAACCGATAGGTTAATAGCCTGGATAGAACAAAAAAGAAAACAGGGAAGACTTGCTGCTTCTCCCCACCATGCCATGAACTTTTGCTCCTCTGCCATGCCCTCTACTATGTTGCCCTGCTTGGAGCCAGTTGGCTGTAGACTGAAACCTCTATAACCTGTGAGCCAAAATGAACCTTCTTCTTTTAACTTGTGGGTGTCTGAGATTTTGTCCCAGCACTGTGAAATTGACTAAAATGCAGGTATTTCAGTATACAAATAAAAAATAGACTAATACACTTTCCTTTTTCTGTATATCCAAACTAACACAGGGAGATTGAAAAACCCAAACGGTATTCTCATTTTTTTTGAGACAGGGTCTCACTTTGTAGTTCAGGCTGGCTCTGAGCTCACTACGTAGTCCAGGCAAGCCTTGAACTCAGCAATCCTCCTGCCTCTGCCTCCCGAGTGCTGGGATTACAGGTGTGTTCCACCACGCCCAGCAGGTATTCTTATTTTAAAAGCTGTAGCTTTGGAGCTGGACATTTAGCTCAGTGGTTCTGGTGCCCACCTAGCAAATGTGAGGTCCCTGGTTCAACCCCCAGTAACCGCATACAACACCATGCGTGGTGACTCATGCCCACCAGCAATCAGTACCACATAGCAGAATGCCGGATTTGGTGGCTCATACCTGTAATCCCAGCTCTCAGGAGGCAGAGACAGGAGGATTGCTGAGTTCCAGGCTTGCCTGGGCTACATAGTGAGCTCAGGGCCAGCCTGAACTACAAAGTGAGACCTTGTTCAAAGAAAGAAAGAAAAAAAAACAGTAGCTTTGTATTACAAATTTGCTCCTCCACTATTGTTGGACAACATTTCAACAAGACACCTTTATCTGTATTTCCATCTGCTTATTCATTGTTTTTCTGAAAAAAGCATGAACTTATTTAAGACAATTGAGGCCCCAAAGTATTGAAAAGAGAGTTAGCTTATTACCGATAGTCTTAAAATAGCAATTAACCCGTGTGTTATTACTTAATTAGCACATATATTATATCTTAAGAATATAGTTAGAGGGAATTAAAACCTTATTCTGTGTTAGCTTTTACATAAAATTCACTCCCTTTGGAAAAACATCTGGGACTAATGTGGCTGCTAAAGCTGTTACCTCACACACACCAGAGTTTCTTTTTCTCTTTCATGATCAAAATTTTCCTCTTACAGCTGCCCAGACCAACATGTATATTATTCAGGATCTGATGAAACACGAGTACCATTTGTGGCCACATCCTCTGAAAACCACTCTAAGTTGGTTTCCACAGCCTTTAAAAATAGGCTGGGTTCTGGCAAAACTTCCAAGCATAGGAGGAAAAAAAAACCACAACAGTTTAGCCTTTTGGAAATAGTTTTAATTTTAGCCTTCTTTTCTTACTTTTAAGCCATTATAGATCTTCTTGGGCTATTAGTAGAGCTAATATTGTGAATTTTGTAACTGTTTTTTAAAAATAGAGTTAAGCTCATCATCAGATTTAGTCTTCAGCCACAGAAATCTTGTCTTCTGCATTGTTTTGATCTCCTAAAAGGGCTCAGTTCTGTGTTTTCTGTGCTCAGCAAACCAGTCTGTGGTGCTGATTGAACCTCAAGCCAAACTGTGACTGGACCATCCCTTAATCACCCTGAGCAGTACATGCTTCTCATGCAATGGTGTCAGTAAAGCAAGTTGCTTCTAAATGACTGAAAAGCATGTTGCCATGGCAATGGGGCTTTCTTGGTCAGCTGGGATGGAAGTTGTTCAGTTTTGTCAGCAGTCATTCTCACACTTGGTGTGCCGCAGGAAGCATCATCCAGGTGCTTGCTAGAAATGCCAATTCTAGACCTCATCCTTCAGCATTCTGACTCATGAAACCTGAGGATGAACCTGTATTTAGTTACAGATTGCTCACAACCACACTATTAGGAAGCTATGGACAGCACCTAGATATGGCTGAAGTTAAGTTGCCAGAGAGTGTTCTGTGCTTGTTGTTTCACTGTCCAGGACTGCCCCTCTATGTTGCTGAAGAACATGAATTCTTCCTTTTTCTAGGGTCTTTACATATGAGCATCTGCTACACATATGCTTTGTGTTTACTCTGGTCTGTGAGGATAAGATTCCCCAGGTCCAGAAACAAAGTCATCTGCTAGTAATTCCCTGCTTCAATTGGCAAATGTTCTACAAGAACATGTTATTGAAATTAGCATGTGCATCCCGAGGGGTTTACAATTTCCTTCTGAAGTACTTCCAGGGATAGATCATCATGGTGTGTCCACAAGGAGGGGAGAGAAATGGGGTCACTATGGAACCCCCTCATAAAACTAGCAAGCCATCTTCATGAGAAAGCAACTGTTGGGAGCTGGACTAAAAGAGTGTTCATGAATTTGAGAGTTCTCTTGACTCATTCTCCATTTTAATTTTTCAAGGGATAAGAAGAGAGCATGTTGACTTACAAGAGTGGAAATAATGAATTCCTTGCTGAAAAGTCAGGTGACACTTAGTGACATTCTTATAAACATTGAAATACATGTCCAACGATGGTCCTATGAGTTTGTAATAGTGAGTGAAAAAGTCACATGACACCTAGTGACATGCTGATAAATATTGAAATACATGTCCAATGATCGTCCTATGAGTTTGTACTAATGAGTGATAGCTGTCTGCATGTGTGCTCAGTGCTCTAGAATGTGCCTACAAAGATGAAACTGCCTAATGACACATTTCTTAAACTATATCTTTGTCATTGATTGATGTATGATTGTAGTGATCAGTATCTTTGGAGTGTGTACCATCCACCCTTGTGTTTGTATATTTTTATCTTTAATGGGAATTTTATTAACTTCCAGAGAAGTTGAAAATCTGATTTGGCAGTTAGCTAACTATGGAGGGGTACAGCAAGCTGAGAGGACAGCTGTAGTGTCATCATTGATTTAGAGGAACAGTGCCATGACCACTGTCAAAGCCCACTTCAGCTGCCCTGGATAGGGAAATATCTACTTATGGATTAATTAATCACTCGCATCTTTTCAAACATGTTCTACCTTATTCTGTCTTCTATTTAACAATTGCTCATAAGTATAATCATACTTACTCAACATGCACACATTGAAAGCAGCAGCCATGTCTCAGATGTACTTGATACTATCTGAAACAGATTTAAGACTAATATTTTCCTTTCCTGCTTGAATTTCATTTTTCCCCCCAAACAAAGTATCTCAACCAGGACTTCTCATGACATATAGCAAGTATGCCTATTTGGAATCTAAGGCCCACAGAGGATAGGACAAGAATATTTCTGTTTCAGTTTCCATTGAAGGGAGAGAATCGCTGATTCTATTTTCCATTTTATGGAGATTTATCCTTCGGTGCCTCCAAATACTCTAATTAAAGTGCTCTCAATATAAATTTTTTCCAGCCTGAATAAATTTAGGTGCTTTTAATCTCTCCATTTTGGTCTGAGTTTTCAACTTTTCCAATCTTTTTCATTTTGAAAAAACTAAAACTTACTATAAGTGGTAAATAGAGGCAGATTTTTGCATGGAAAATACATTAGTTGGAAATGACTCCAACAGCCACAAAATGCAAGTGGTTGATGCTATGGAGAAGCAATGGCACCAGTGTGGGTTTTGAAGCCAGAAAAATTTAGAGTCAAGTCTCATCCTAGCTGATGAGTTAGTAATTATTGGAAACTGGGCATGTGTTTTAGTATCTGAGTCTAGGTTTATTCTTCTATGAGAGGGCATATTAATAGCTCCTTGAGAGAGTCATTATGATGATTAAATGAGATGCTCCCTATAAAGCACCTTGTTTGTAAATGTCTGTGTCTTTTCTCAGCTTTCCTGTTACCCAAAATAAGAATATATAAAGAAGGAAATGCATTAAAGGAGGGCAGTAGGTTAATGGAAGATGAAAGTGTTTGGGAGTGAAATGATCTTGGTCTTTGGTTATTTATGAAGTTATCTCTTGGTTCTGAGATGTCAAACTTATTCTGAAGTATGTTGGCCATTATAACTAGAGACAAGGCCAAATTCTTTGATATTTCCTTTATAGTTCTGTTCACTCATTACTCAGCTTTTCTTCCCCAAATTCTGTTTAAATATTGTAAAAATAAGGTAGTAGGCCAAATGTGCTCTTTTTTTGGTTGTTGTTATTGTTTTTTTTTTTTTTTTTTTGAGACAGGGTCTCGCTTTGTAGTTCAGGCTGGCTCTGAGCTCACTATGTAGCCCAGGCAAGCCTCGAATTCAGCAATCCGCCTGTCTCTGCCTCCTGAGTGCTGGGATTACAGGCGTGAGCCACCATGCCCGGCCAAATGTGCTCTTTAAGGGCATAATGGGTGAGTACCCAGTATTTCTTACTTACAACTTTATCTAAAAATCACCTGAAAACTTTTTAGAATTATACATTCTGGCCCCAATTCAGACCTAGGAAATCCCTTACTCTGGGGCTAGGAATTGACACTAAGAAAATCCCCTAGTGCTTCTGATAATAATTAATGATTTAGGGCCATGTTTACAAAGTTTAGCATGCTTTATACTCACCTGGAGGGTTTGGTACCATTCTTCCACTTTCCCCCAGACTCTGATACTGAGGATCAGGTGTCAAGATGGACAATTTGCATTTCTGACAAGGTGAGGTCTATGTCACATGTCTAGAGCTCACTCTTTGGGGCCCCTTGATTTAAGGTTTCCTAATATTTTCAAGTTATGATCAACTATGGGAAATTTAAACTGTAGGACATGAGACTACATAAAGGGGGGACTACAGTACAGTACTGTACTTTCTTTTTCTTTCTTTCTTTTTTTTTTTTTGAGACAGGGTCTTGCTCTGGAGTTCAGGCTGGCCCTGAGCTCACGATGTAGCCCAGGCAAACCTCAAACTCAGCAATTCTCCTGTCTCTGCCTCCTGAGTGCTGGGATTATAGGTGTGAGCCATCATGCCGGGCACTGTGGTATGTGGTATTGATTGCTGGTGGGTGTGAGTCACCACACCCAGCATTGTTGTATGTGGTTACCAGGGATCCAACTCAGGACCTTGCACTTGTGAGGCAGGTGTTGGAACCACTGAACTAAATCTCCAGCCCAGCACTGTACTTTCTTAATCAATAAAATCAAGTCTGTGGAAGAAGATGCGCATAATTTTTAAAAAATAAACCTTTTAAAGAAACTAAAAGAAAACAATCATACTAAACCCATGGATGGTAAAATTGAGAGGTGAAAATGATTATCTTCCACAATGTGGATATTATCTTGCACTTGCTAGGCATGTGCGGCACCAATGAGCTAAGTCCCCAGAGCATGTGGGTATTTTTTTGTTAGTTCATGAGACTGACTCCAGTGCTTTGCAGAGAACATGGACCTTGCCCTTCCTTAGTGAAGGGTAGGGTGAATACCAGGTCAGCCATCTCTGGAAGAGGGCAACCTCTCAGCTCCACTGTCTCTGACCTCTTGACTGGATCTGGAGATTTTCAGACATAGGATCTGAGATGAGACTACAAGGGTAAATACCTTCTTCTGGTGGTGATATAAGAGGAGGTGCCCCCTCTGCCTTAGGTGTTTGACTCTGTGTTTTAATAGATGACATTTTTAGATTCAGAGCACAAATTAGAGGAAAATAAAAAGATTCCCAGTTTCCTTTCATTCTCCTAAGCTAGGCCTAGAATTCCTCATTGTCAACGTCCCTTACTACAGTGGTACATTTTTTACAGTTGATGAATCTGCACTGGCATGTCATTATGACCCAGAGTCCACTGTTTGCATTAGGGTTCCCTCTGGGTGTTGTACATTAAATGAGCTTGGAAAACTGTATTGAAACAAGTGTCTCCCAACATGTGATCCCAACGTGGATCACACAAGTTAGTTTCATTGCCCTGAAAGTCCTCTGTTCTCTACCTTTTCATCCCTCCATGGAGTTTTTAAAAGTGAAAAAATAAGAGACTTTGGACATGACAAACAAAACCTACAGATTTTTCTATTTTGCTTTCAGAAAAGCAGAGAAGAGTATAGGAGGCAGTAGTTTGAATTATGAGAGGTAAATGAGTGAAACAATGAATAATTCTATTTTTTTGATGCTTTACTCATATCTCTATGGAAGTCTGCAAACTGAGCCTTCCAGCACTAGACAGATGGAAATGTGATTCCCAGGACTGCAGTGTCTGCAGAAAGGTTAGGCTACGTTGTGAAAAATATCATCTTACTCCTTGGGAAAGATCTTCAAACAATTACTCAAGATACACATTTTTAATGGTGCTTGAAAGATAAAGCCATAATTTACCCAGTGATAGAAAGTGAGATAAAGTTCATGGGGTAGATTTAAAGAAATGGATTGAATTTAGAGCTTGTAAAAGAGACACGAATCTGAAGGCTGGTATTCTGGTATCACGAGAGAGTCTGAAAATTATATCGTTTGGTCAATTTATCAGTGAGCGAATTATTCAGCATTTTGATTATCTGCAACAAAATTCTAAGCCCAGTATGGCTTCTTCAGCTTGCTTTGCCTGTAATTAGTTACCATGTGCTTGGGGAATGCCAAACAACTCTAATATTAGCTCCAGGAAAACATAATCACCAAGGTAAATCTGCAGCTGCTGCAAGAATGAATGTGTCCCAAAGCCAGATGCCACTGGGTTTTATATTGGATGCAGTTTTAGATTATTCAGGCTATAAAAATGCAGATAATCAGGAGTAAAATGAAATTTTACCTCCCAGCATGTAGAATTTCCCCTTGATCATCTTGCTATTGCCCTACGTTGCAACAGGCTCCCTTCCTGCTCTAAAGCCCACTCGAGCTTCTTCAGCTGGAAGGTGGCCGACTGGGATGTGTGCTCAGGCGGCGTGCAGCCCTGTGGCGGAAAATACCGTGAGCTGCATTGGCTATTGTTCATTGCTGCTGCTCATTTCAGGTGAGGTTTTCAATGGCTCTTATACATGACAGACAAAGGTAAGTCAGCCATCAAGGAATTTGTACTTTAAAGTGAGTGGAAGGGAGTGGTGGAGGGCAAGATTCAGTTGAAGTTAAGTTGTAAATAGAAATGCATTTTTCAGAGGAAAAACTGTAAACATCAATTAAGACTCCTCCGGCAAACATCTCAAACTTTTCTCAGGGCCTCTGCCCCTATCAGTGAGGATCAGGTCCAGCTACATGTGACAAAACATGGGTTTTGTGCAAAGTAAACACCAGGCAGAAAGAGCAAGGCTTAAAAAGAGGGAGGCAGGCCCATTTCCACTTAGCTAGAAGGCAGTTTCATGACGTTATCACAGCCACAGGCTTCTGCGATCTTGATGCTCAGCTGTGCTCAACAGCTGGTTTCCACTGAGATGGTTGATCAAGTTCCAGTCACTGTATCCACCTTTGGCCGGCAGGAAACTGGAAAGGTCAAAGAAGGGCGTGTCCGCGCCTTACCAGGATCATCCCTGGAAGCTGCCCAAGATGCTTCAGCTTACATCCCACTTGTCAGAAGACTCAGTCACGTGATCACACCTACCTGAAAATGAGGCTGAGAGGTCTTTATTCCCGGTGGCTCTGTGCCCAGCTAAAATGGAGGATTCTGTTACTAAGGAAGGAGAGGAGAACAAATATCAAGAGATAATTAACTGGGGCTGTCACACACCGCTTACCTTTTATTAAGGGCAAAACAGACTTGCAGCAGGGTTGGTATTATATTATATTACAGGTTGTTCTTAGGTTTCCAAAGAAGGAAAAGCCTACAGTTTTTCATTATCTCTCTCCTTGTCCTCTCCATGTCCCCTTCCCCTCCTCTGCCCTCCCTTTCTACTGCCGTGAGCTCACAGAACAACCATAGGCTCAGGCCTTCTTGTGAGACTCATGAGGAAAAACAGTTCTCAAAATGAAAAAAAAGGAATGGAGCATCTGATTTAGCATATCTTTCACCATTGTCTCTATCATTTGATGTCTTTGAATTTTGTTCCTTGTTAAAAACTGACAATAGTGCAAATTATTTTTGCCCATAGAAATGCAAATCAGTTATGTCTGGCAGAACGCAGCTCAGTGTGGACTTATTTGGCAGCTACCTATATTTGTAGTTTCATATCAGGACTCGTTACCTGTCTGGGTATGTGTGGTGCTTTGTATTCTCACTTGCACAGTTTGCAACAGGTTCTCTAATAAGCTAGTGAGTCAAGGGAGACCTGTGATATGTGCTCATTTTGTATCCGCAGAAGCCTTATGTTTATGTCATCTTTTAAAAACAGGTTTTTAAAAGGACCTTGAACTTGTTTCCGTGCCTAGTGTCTTAGTATATTCTAATATCCTTGATCCTCTTCATCCCACCAAACATATTCTGCTGGGACTTTTCATGCACTGTATCATACTTTCAGAAAACAACTTAAAATATAACATCAATGAAAAGAGTAGTGACAACAACCATTTCCTGAGTGCTGATGAAGCAGACATCATGCACCCAAACCCATTTCACCTTCGCCACCCTATCTACTATGATGAGTCTTACTATACCCACTTTATAAGTATGAACACTGAGGCTTAGATGAATCAATATCTTTCCTAAATTCATAGAGCTGAAGTGTGGCATAGACTGGAACAGACTCTAGTCAAACTCTCGAGCTAGTATTTCATTTCCCAATTTTATGGACTCAAGAGTTGATGACCTAAAGTGACCACTGTCGCTATGCTTTTCAGGAACACTTGCATATTAACAGAAATTTGTTTTTATCATCAAATTTTTCTTTCCCTTCTTTACTTTCCCCTGTCCCACCTGGTTACTTTTTCCCTTTGAACATTTTCTTCCTATTTCACAATACCTATCATGCATTCTGGACCTCATTCACACCTTCAGTTTCTTATACTAGAGAAATGATACAGTATTTACACATCTGTGTCCTATTTATTTCACTTATGATTATGGCCTCAAGGCAAAGCTTAGCTGTGTGGAGCTGTGGGGAATTGTAGGGAGGGCAGAGCAATGGGAAATGAGAGTCAAGATATATCATGTACAAGTACAAATTCTCAGTGTTGAATGTGATCATAATGTATACCTGAAATATACCAATAAATTCAATAAAGGGGAAAAAACAGACTCTTGAGACTCACAATTTTAACTAATATGGATACATCTCTAATGGTGGGGCTTCAGAAGCATTTGGGGCAGTTGATGCTGGGATGCTTCCTCATGAAACAATTTCAATCATTTTCTAGATTGTTCCTTATTTAGCTTAGGAATACGACTTCATTTACAAGAGAGCCACGATTTATTGGGGGATGGTGAAAAGAGGCCCCAGGGACAGAGACCTGGTTTGTAGTCCAAGCTCTGTTGCTAATTATAAGAAATGCAATGAAAGAACCCTGAAGGTTTTCATTACTCAGTGCTCATGTGGCAGAAGAGACTGAGGACCAAAGAAGGATTTCTGACTAGCCTGGATCTGTTTTCTAAAACAGAATGGGGCCTGGAAAGGGTTTAGATGGCAGTAGCGATGATGCAGGGAGAGACAGCTGAAGAAAAGCAAAAGTATTTGAGATTTGGACTTGCAAGACTTGGGTTGAAGGCTGACTCTGTTGTATGATATTGGATATGTTATTTTGGCTCTTCTTACTCAAGAGTTCTCATCGTTAAAATCAGGGATGGATGGTTTCCAAGATTTTTCTCACAGTGAAATTCTTTGACTCTGAAATGAATGTACAACAGAATTTATTATTATTGACTGTAAATCTTATTTTGTGTGAAGACAAGCCAAATAACTCCTTTGTTCTACCACTGTACTTGGATTTTTCAAATAATTACCATATTTAATACTTTAAGGAACCTCTGAAGGAAGTTAGGAGAGTGGTCCTATTCCAATTTTAGAGATAAGAGATTTGAGGCCAAGAGGAGTTCAGTGATCCACCCAAATAACATATTTGACTTCCAGGCCTCTAGGAGTAGTGTTTTGGAGAAGGAACTTTTTGAATATATTGGTACAGCTTAGGATTTGGGCCCTTAGGGAAGTGCCAACTCCTAAAAGCTATATGAGAATAAAACATAATTTATCAGTATAGCTTTAGTAATTAGAAGTTAAAATGTTTGAATATCCTTTGAAGGAAATCTTAGCTAGGGAAGTAATAATGGTCTTTCTCTCTAAAATTGCATTAGTAATACCTGCAGTGCAGAGGTGATATGAGGATTGGATGAGAAACATCCAATAGTAGTGCACGTAAAACATCCAGAACTCTGCTGGGCACCCATTGAGTACACTCAAACATTAACTAACTTTGTCACTGTTAATATTTCTGTTGGTGCTACACTTCAAACATCTTGACAGAAATCTGCTCAGAATACCTGTCAGTGAAGCTGCCTTTGCCAATAGACATTCAATTCTAACACTTTGTGTCAATACAATAGCCCTATGAATATAGCTCACTTATCTTTAATTTAAAATCAAATAGGTTCCTCTGGATGAAAAACCACCTCCTAGTAGCACAGAGAATACAAACACAATCATCGATTTGGGCCAGAAGTGCATCTGTCTCTTTAATTCAAGCTGTTGCATTTGATGGAGTGTTTTCAGCCTGTAGGACATCGTGGAATCATAGAAATTTTTTCAAAGTACTTTTCTTTTTAGAATGAAGCTAATGCATTTACACAGTAAATATTTCAGGAAGAATAGGACTCTCTAAAATGAAAACTGTAGTCTATTTTTTCCTCTAACCCCCGTCCCACTGCAGGAAAATAACTCGTTAGTCACTTTTAGAATTCTTCTAAGAGTTTTTGATGCATATCTATATATGCACATATACATATTTATCTCTTCTTTGAAAATATATAAATAGGATCACATTGTTCTGTAGCTTGTTTTCTCCCCAGTAGTGTATCTTAGAGATTACTCTATATTGGGACCATATTTACACATTTTGTTCTTTATAACACTGACATATTTCAGATGTAGATATAGCAGAATTTATTTCATCTGTACCTTCCTGATGGTCCCTTAGGTTATTTTACATTTACCTTCTATTACAAACCACACTCTGATGAACAGGCCTATAATGTACTCAGTTATGTATGGACATTTTACTGGGCTGCCTGTCATTATAGGATGGTTTACTAATTTGGAGCTCTATAAAGGACTGTGACTCTTTACCACAATGTTTATATCTTGATTGGAAGCAATGACTAGTGGAGGCAATATTAGAGATAATTTCAGATCTCCTATAAATGTGCTAATATTGACCAGGTTCTTCCCAGAAAATGTTACCTTGTTAAATCAGTATAGATGACAACATTAAAATATAAGAAAATAAAATAAAGAACCTGAAAGTACTTTTGGAAAGCTCAAGTGCCAGACAGGTGATCAGTCCTCTTCTGACTAGTATCACGTATTGGTTAGTATGATATATCATGGATGTGGGGTTCACTGAAGCCCACAGCTTGATTTTTCTCCCTCACCCTTCTCATCAATCACTTATTGAGTTATTGAAAATTCTCAGCTTTCCCTTCAGAGTTGGTTCAGTTCTTTTCACGTCCCTTTCTCAGCATGCCATCGCATCTGACAGGAAAGAGGCTCTTACTTTATGCAAGGCATTGTGTTAAAGGGCTTAAGTGGCACATTTTCTTGTGTAATCTTCTCAATAGCTCTGTAAGAAAAGGCCTACTCTTTTCCTTCAAACAGGAAAAACAAAATAGAAGTACAGGAAGTACAAGGAGGAAAGTGTGTCCCGGAGAAGTTAAGTGATATGTTCGAGATTACACAGCTGGTATGTGGTGAGCAGGGATTAAAATTTGTTTTTGTTGCTTGTTATATTATTCTACTTTACTGTCTGTCCCTGGAACAAAATATCTGATACCCTCAAATTAAAAGAGGAGAGGTTGACCTGGTCCACAGTTTTCAGTTCAGTAAATTGCTGGCTGTCTCATAGGGAAAAACATCATGGCAGAAGGGTTTGATGAAGTAAAGCTACTTGACTCATGGCAGCTAAGAAGCAGAGAGTGAAGGAAGCTATTCTGTACCCAGCCCATTTCTCTGCACTTGACAGGATCATCAGTGGCAAGTACTTGGACACATAGGTGGAATGAATAAACTGGAGATGATGTGCATTTATGGCATGAAGAACTATGATAAGGGAAGAGATGTGGAAAAGAGGAAAGTGTTTGAAAAATCACACTTTTAACAGAAAATCTGTTAAAGATTGTTCATCATCTCCAAAGGAGAGTCAGGGAAGACTAAGGAAAAGAGATCTATATACCTACTTCTCTTTTCCATCAGAAAATACTTGGGCTACTTAGTTTGTATTGCTCAGATAACATGAGGCATAATCTACATTCTATAATCTCCATGGCACAGCAGATGTATGGCTAACTTCTCAACATTACAAAATAGTAGAGTTTGATATCTTGAAGAGGAAATACACACACACACACACACACACATATATATATATATATATATATATATACATATATATGTATACATATACCACAAATATATTTTTATATCAATATATGACAATTTAATTCTCATTTTTTCCCATTAAAGGCATGCCCCTTTGGAGGATTTTTGACTGATAGTCACTGTATTTTTTTGCATTCACTAAAGACCTTTCTTTGCTCACTCAACAAAAGCAGAGGCCACTAACATTAAACACAAATATGTTTACAGAAGGCTTAGAATGACCAAATTACCTGGTTGGGTATTTGTTGCTTCATAAGGGTAGGAAATAAAAACAAAAATCAAACCAAACCAAGTCAAACCGGTCTTCTGGGAAATATGGTCTCAGCAATGTAGAATTATAAATTGTTAATTTTTGCATTGTTTCAGAGCTGGGTCAGTTCAGTGTTCCTCCAAATTTGATTCAGTATTTCTCTTTTAGATTTTTGGCTGTGAGAAGCATAGGGTAAAATGGAAGGATGGATAGTATAGCCTAGGAAAGGAAACAAAGTTAAGGGGTAGAACAACAAAAGATAAAAGTGATCATCAAATAAATAAGTATACTGAAATTCAAATGGCACTTTAGAAATAAACAGATTTAAGCATATGAAAAATAAAGCAAGTTTGTGTAGAAAAGCAAAATAGAAATACAAGAACAGTGAAAAATAGATCTGCTCATTTAATATCATTGGTTGAATGTTTACTTCTCTATATAATGCGGTTATGAAAGTGTAGTCTTGGTAGAAAATCAAGTGACATTAAGGTTCTACCCAAGAAAGTATTTAATGAACATCAAAGGAATTAGCCCAGGACTCTACCAACCGGTGACAAGGTGAATACATGACTGACTTGGACAGAAAAATGTGTAGGAGGAGGAGGGAAATGAGAGAAGTTTAGATCAGCCCGGGCAGATGCTGGTGAAAGAAAACCCATGCAGAGTCATGGAAAGGAAGAAATGAAAGGCTTTGGTTTTGGGTTCCAGATACCTATCTAAGATATGTCTAGGTTTCTGAGCACTTGGAATATTCTGCGGATGTAGTGCTTCTCATTTATAAGTAATTGAATGTTGACAATTTTGCATATCCTCTACTTCCCTACTAATACATAGTATTCCTCAGCCCATGCTAAATATTAGAATAACTTGGAGGGGTGGTTAAAGAGAAGGTGTGGAATCTAGGCTTCTCTCTCTCTCTCTTTGTCTCTCTTTCTCTCCCTAAATTTTTTCTAGTAGATTCTGATATACAATGAGAATTCACTGCTGAAATAGAAGCATGACTTTAAGTGTGGTGCTTGTGACTTCAATTGAGATGAATCCAGCAAGCTAATTCTAGAACTTAAGGTGCCTGGGGCTATAAAGATGTGTCTTTAGGTGACAGTAGTATATGGGTTTTAATGAGCCAAGTAGAGATCCTGGTTCTACCCCTTTCTACATGGAAGACCTGAAACAAGTTGCTCATTTGTCTGAGCCTAGATTTTGTGCCTGTATATTGGAGACAATGTTCATCTAATAGTGTTATTGAAAGGATTAAGAAAGAGAACAAGCCATTATTTCTTCAGTATTTTCCACATTTTTATTAAATGCTGTCCCACAAAATCCCAGTGAAGGTGTCTGAGATAATCATTAAATCTGCAGATAGCAAATCAGGAGGTATAGCCAACATGAGAGAGGGTAGAATCTAGATTCATAGAGATCTTGATCAGCTAGAAGAATGGCCAGTCCTTGCCAGATTAGTGGAGGGATTTGAACTTAAAATTTAATAAAAAATACATAAAGAGTCATGATTTATAATAGCATAGGATATGAGAGTAGTTCCTGTGCAAAAGGTCTGTGAGTTTCATAAACGAAATTTAATAAGAGGTGACTGTTCAGAAAGCTGATGTGGTTGGAAGTTGAATTAAAAGAAATGTATGGTACAGGACTCGTTCAGCCAGAGTCTTTTCTGCCCTGGACTGAACCTTATCTTAAAGATTCATTTATTCATATAACAAACATTTATTGAAGATCTACTATGTGTCCTTTTCTAGACTCTGGGGATAAATCTTGCTTGTCCCTTAGGAGCTTAAATTCTATGGGGTGAGACAGGGAGGCAAGACTCAAATATATAAATTATAGGAGTCATTCAAAGTGATAAAATATAGAAAAAATTAAACAAGAAAGATGTCAATGTCACAAGTAGGATGTTATTTGCAATTTTAAGTAGGACATCCAGGGTGATTTCATTGAGAAGGTGATATTTGGGCCAAGTGTTGGGGCACTAAAGAAGGTAGTGGATATCTGGCATGGGAGTGGGGTGTTCTAAGTAAAAGAAAACCATAAATGAAAAGTTCTCAATGTGAACATACCTGTCTTGTTCAAGAAAAAGGAAAGAAGTCTTAATTGAACTATTGTATTAGGCTTATTATGTCTAGACCCCATCTTTATGCTTTTAAGCTTTGTTTGAAAGTAAAATATTTGGAAAAAAACATTTCAAAGTACAAAACTTTTAAAGACAGTACAAATCATTCATTGTTCAAGTATTCTTGACATTTTGGTGTACTTCTTTCCAGTTTGTAAATAGACCAACATGCAGAACTAGCAGAAAATAAGAAAGTTCAATTGAAATTTATTTTTTAGGGGCTCTATTTTTTAGGGGCTATATTTTTAGGGGCTATTTATTTTTTAGGCTCCATTTCTAGTTCTCGTGCCTCAGTTCTGCATTCTTAGTATGTGGTATTCAAATGTGGGCCTAGGCATACTTTCAAATTATTATGGGTAAAATCCAGCCTTTGAATTGTTTTCAAACAGTGGGAATCTCAAATATTTATGTTGCAGATTTTACATTCAAATATTTGCAGTTTTTAGACTCTTTGCCACTTTAGTTGGTAAAAGTCCCATTAAATCTTTCATTATTATTGGTATTGAGCATTCTTTTCTATGTTTACTGATCATTTGTAATTTCTCTTCTGTGATTTTCTTACTTACCAATAACTTTTTTTTTTTTTTTGAGACAGGGTCTCGCTTTGTAGTTCAGGCTGGCTCTGAGCTCACTATGGAGCCCAGGCAGGCCTGGAACTCAGCAATTCTCCTTTCTCTGCCTCCCGAGTGCTGGGATTACAGGTGTGAGCCACCACACATGGCACTTACCAATAACTTTTATGAAATCACAGTACCTAAACTAGAGGTTTCTAGAGATTGTTTGGATTGAATTGAAAAAGACTCTAACACTCCATTAAAAGTTGCAATCTTAGGGCTGGAGATTTAGCTCAGTGGTTTCAGCGCCTGCCTCGCAAGTGCAAGGTCCTGAGTTTGATCCTGGTAACCACCTACAACAATGCTGGGTGTGGTGACTCATGCCCACCAGCAATCAGTACCACATACCACAGTGCTGGGCGTGGTGGCTCGCACCTGTAATGCCAGCATTTGGAAGGCAGAGGCAGGGGGGTTGCTGAGTTCGAGGCTTGGCTGGGCTACATCATGAGCTCAGGGCCAGCCTGAACTACAAAGCAAGACCCTGTTTAAAAAAAAAAAGAAAACTAAAAAACCCTGCAGAAATTCCTTCCATCGCACGTGCTTCTTTGGAGGGTGGTTTGCCCCTCCTCCTACCAAAAGATATACTTCATTTTTCCCTATCATGAATTTTACCTGACTTTTTGTTTTACTTTGACCATTGGAATATGACAGACTTAACCATGT
>PVIC010033819.1:0-19965 GCA_004025085.1 Thryonomys swinderianus | reverse complement strand
AAGGAAGGAAGGAAGGAAGAAGGAAGGAAAGAAAAAGACCTGACTCTTAGCCAAATTTCAAGCCAACCTAAATTCAAGCTAGATACAAGCCAACCAAATTTCAAGCTAGATACAATGTGGGACCCTATTTGAAAATACAAATTCAAAGCTAGAGGTAGCGGCACATACCAATAGTCCCAGCACTCAGGAGAGGCTGAGGCTAAAAGATCAGAAGTGTGAGACCAACATGGGATGCTTAGCCACTAAGAAACTCTCAAAATGAAAAATCAAGAAGGCTGGGATATAGTTCAATGAAAAGGCTCAAAATTCAAATCCCATACCACACAACAAAAGTAAACATGCAGAAAAGTGTAGTTTAACTGAAAGCCAGGAATTCTAAAACCAACTACAAAAAAAAAATAAACTAAAGGGAGGAAATAAGTTCTGAAGTAAAACTTTAACTAATTTTAAAAAATAAATTTAGGGGCCGGAGATTTAGCTCAGTAGTTCTGGTGCCTGCCTCGCAAGGGCAAATTCCTCAATTGGATCCCTGGTAACCACATACAATGCTGGGCATGGTGACTCACACCTGTAATCCCAGCACTCAGGAAGCAGAGGCAGGAGGATTGCTGAGTTCCAGGCTTGCCTGGGCTACATAGTGAGCTCAGGGCCAGCCTGAACTACAAAGTGAGATGCTGTCTCAAATAAACAAACAAATAAATTTAGTTGCAACAGCTGGGTATGGTGAAACACGTCTTTAATCCCAGCACTTGGAAGGCTGAGACGAGAGGATCACTGTGAATTTAAGGCCAGCCTGAACTACACAGTGAGTGCTAGACCTGCCCAAACCACGCCAGGTATAGGGCTCCCAGGAAACCAGGCGGCAATTTAGGCCTCCAGGGTCCTGGATGGCTCCTCAGGAGCTTGTATGGACTTTCCTACTACTGCTCTTATTTTCTGGTTCCTGTTTTGCAATCAGAGTAAGTGGCCAGAACTCCACCCAGCTAAACCTGACTGACTGTTCAACTTTCTCCTGAGCAGTGAATTCCATCCAGGGTCTCTTTTTCAAAGAAATACTTAGGAACAGGATAAAATCAAGGACCCACTCACAGATTCACTCACGCCATAGGTTGAGTTTTACTCATGTGTGACTGTCATAGCCCTGTGTTAACCTGTTCCTGATGCTGTACACAAAAAGTGAAACCTGAATCATTGTAGTCAGGAGACCTTTGGCCATGTGAAAATTATAAGAATATTCCAGAGTTGTGCTCGCTTCGGCAGCACATATACTAAGAATATTCCAGAGTAGAGCCACTGTGTGGGGTCAGTGATGTCACTCTCGGGGAAAACAGCAGCAACCTCCATGGATCAAAGGCGCCTGAGGCTCTCTGCTTCCTGACAGCAGATCCTGCACCCACTCAGGGAGGAGCAGAGGATGAGCACCTTCAAGACCAAGCAAACCGGGCTTGGTGGCACCTACCTGGGTGGAGAAGAGAGGAGGACAGCACATTCAAGTCCTGTCTGGAGAATGAAGCAATTTACTGACACTGTTTTAAAATCAAGAGGAGGACTGTGGATGCAGTTCAGTCTAAAAGTTTTGATTTCAATTTTTTCAATACTGCAGTAAAACTAAGACTTAGGCGAACTCTTTTCTAGAATGGAATCAGATCAGCATAATTAGATGACTGAAGGCCATGAAGTAAAGGCAATTTGTCCTCTGTGAAGCTGAGCATGATGGCACATGCCCGAAATCCCAGCATTTGGAAAGCTGGAAGAGAAGGAGGGTCACCATGAATTTAAGGAATTTGAGCCTAGCCTGTGCTACACATTGAGTTGAGGGTCAGTATAACTCTTCCCACCTACTGCTGTAAGAATCTTTTGCTTATAGATTTTGTGAAATAGGAAATATTCAAAAGGGATGTGGTAGGGGAAAGTAATGAGGGGAAAGAATAAATATGATTTGAAAAAAAAAGAAAGTACATGTATATAAGGAGGGAGTGAGGGATTATGGGTGTGGGGTTGGTAAGGATATGGGTAAAAATGAGAATTAACTCGTGTCATATACTGGTACAAATTCCCCAGCGATGAGTGTGATTGTGAGCTGTATATAAAATGTACCAATAAAGAATTCAATTTAAAAAAACCCAAAACAATCTCTTGCTCACGGGTGTGGTGGCTTACACCTGTAATCCCAGAATTTGGGAGACAGAGGCAGCAGGATTGCCTCAGTTCAACAGAAGAATCTTTTGTTCATCCCACAATCCTCATCAAAATAGGATTGTCACCACCCTGTGAGTCACGTGACGCTCCCTCTGATTAGTGTGTGAGCCCAACAAGTAGTGTCTAGCTCAGAGTCTACTCACTGACTTCCTGGCCTCCTGCTGTACGTGGAAGTTACACCTGCCTCTATTGTCCTCCTCTGGCCCTAGCTGTCCCCCGTTCTAGCAGCCAGAATTGCTCGGCATCTGATGCTTGAACCCCGGTGCTGTGGTGTCAGTCTCCCAGGACTTAGCTTGCGTCAAGTTGCAGCGTCTCTCCCCAATCACACCAAGTCTAACCAATGCCGAGTCCCAGGAGAGAGAGGGGGAAGCTTCACCAGGATGCGAATCTGTGGGAGAGATGAAGAGGAAAAGTGGGACCACACAGGAAAAAGGAGGCTCTGTGGGGAATTTTGTGACTCTGCCCCTCACTTATCACAAGCCCATTTGCTTGTGAGAAATGTGCTTTTCTGGGTGGAATGGAAGAGGGCTAGCTTTGCCCCAGTGGCTCCATCCTCCACATGTCCCTGAAGTCCTGCTGCAATCCACATATGCATGTAGTAAGTGAGGGAAACCAGGGCAAACAGGCTGGTGCAAGCTTTCCAGTGGGACAGGGAAGGGCCACAGGCCTCTTGTTAGGAGAAGCTTCAATTCTAGTGCAAAGGTCTGACAACAATCCAAGGAAGCAGGTGTTCTGATTGGACATGTCCATGTAAAAGATTCTGATATATTTGCTTCTTTGTTTTGTTTTGGTTTTGGTATCAAGATTTCCATTACGTTGCTCAGGCTGGCCTTTAACTCACTGTGTCACCCAGGTTGTCCTCAAACTCCCAGCAATTCTCCTGCCTCAGCCTTCCAAGTGCTTGGATTACAGAGATGTGCAGCCACACCCGGCAGGCTCTGGTATATTTGACACTTCCCAATGGTCCCCTTGAGATCCTGTCTCCTGATTGAGTCAAATGTATTTCCTGAATTCCTGGGACAGAGCTGCTGTTATTCTGAGTGAAAGGGGACACCCCATGGATGTGGCATGGTCCTGCCTGCAACTCATCTCATGTGCCTGGATTTTACCTTTAATTCAGGTAAACAGAACAACAACAAGTAAACTCAGGAATAAGGACGGATTCAGTTTGGATACTAGTCAGGAAGTAAAAGTGACTGCAGTAAAAGTAAAATTGAAGCCACAGGGAAATCTAAATAATCCACAGGCAAAATCATCATCATCTTTTGGCCTTTGAAGTGTTAGGTCAGACTAAAGGTGACAGAATCCCAGCACTCCGCAGGAGGGGGAGGCAGTAGCTCCAGGGAGGACTGAGTTCAAAGCCAGCCCAAGCTACGTAGTGAGACACTGATCAAATAACTAAGTAGGTAAGTAAATACATACATACATATGGTTTAGGTCAAAATATCAAGAATTGTCTGTTTTAAATATCTGGGGCAATCAGCAAGGCGTGGAGGTACCCATCTGTAATTCCAACTTGTGGAGCTTGAGGCAGGATTCGATATTCCAGACCAGCCTGAGCACTATATCAAATTCCAGTCTAGTCTAAACTCTATGATGACAATCTGACTCAAAAACAGTATTTTTAGGAAAATAAAAAATACTAAAACTAATGTGTATTTAGTGTATGATGACTTAAACATATGGAGAACCAAGTACTTTGTTTTTTTTGAAAAAAAAAAAAAAAACAATCCATATCGTGAGTGGTTTCAACCAAGAGTGAATTACCCTCGTGGCATAGGGTATCAGAGAGAGGCAGAATGTTTGTATTTATGCGTGTATTCATTTGTTTTTTTCTTGCTGGTGCTAAAACCGAGGGCTTCCCCTCTGCTTATGTTGCACTACAGTGATCCATGGGCAGCCTGGGGGATCTTTCTGGGCCTCAGTGAATGGTCCTACACCTGCCAACATCTCAGCCTTTCTGGTTCCAATCCCCTGAGAACTAAAAGGCTCAGTAGGACGTTTCTTTTTCTATTTCTCTTCCTTCCTTCCTTCCTTCCTTCCTTCCTTCCTTCCTTCCTTCCTTCCTTCCTTCCTTCCTTCCTTCCTTCCTTCCTTCCTTCCTTCTTTTCTGTGTTTGTTTGTTTATTTGAGACAGGGTCTCACTTTGTAGCTCAGGCTGGCACAGAGTTCACTATGTGGCCCAGCCAAGTTTCAAACTCACAGCAATCCTCTTGCCTCTGCCTCCTGAGTGCTGGGATTACAGGCGTGAGTCACCACACCCAGCTTTGTGGTTTGTGGTTACCAGGAACAAACTCAGGACCTTGACTTTATAAGGCAGATACCAAAACTACTGAGCTAAATCCCTGGTGCTATTTGCTTAATTTTATACTACTGGGGCCTGAAGACCTGGGTACACTGCTCTGAGCTACATCTCCAGTTTTTTAACTAATTACCGGAGGCATCCTTAGGCAGTAAATTTATTTATATACTGATGTCTGTGCATCAGACAGGCAGGTGTCATTTTAAGTCAGTTCTTGTTTGCATGAAATACATTCATATATCCTTTGTTTTATACCGACTGTTTTATGCATAACCTTTTATTTAGAATGCTGTATTCACCTTTGATGTGTGTTTCTAGTTGATGTTGTTTCTAATAAGTTCTAGTTCTTTTGTTTTGTTTTGCTTTTTTTTTTTTTGTGGTACCAGGGATCGAACTCAGGCTCTTCTGCATCCAAAGTTGGCTTGGTACCACTTGAGCTAAATCCCCAGCCTCTAGTTATTCTTTTAGCAATTCATGTTTGTTTGTAGAAATAATACATAACTTTGTGCTGCAATCTGTAAAAAATCTTATTGTAAGTACATTAGATAAAATTTTATACTTCTCCAGAACTCAGTGATATTATTATTTTATGAGATAAAACAGACACATTTGTGACACTGAGACTGTATAGAAAGGAAGAGCAAAAAGACCTACAAAAGGAAAAACTGAAAAAGGGAGCATATCTGAGAGAAGGAAACCTATGATGAAATGAAAAGACAAAAAAAAACCCCACTTCTTATTGTCAAACTATTCATAATACAGAAATGATATAAGTTGGAAAAAAAGGAAACTAAAAAAGCCCAGTAGTGTTCAATGATTGTAATAATTCTATAGGTGGTGTTGACGGAGTTAACCAACACTGGACATATACTGTAGTCAAAAAGGAAGAAAAATGTTAGTATAAACTATTTATGCACCTTCTGGACCCATAATATAGAAATCATTGATATTTTTTTCAAAAGAAAGGAGTTCAAAAAAATTTACATCTTAGATTAGGTCTAATATACCAAATAATTGAAAAATATAGGATAGTAAAACATGAACCAGGACATCCATTGTAATGACTTCACTATTATGGTTAGTAGATAGACATTTTATTGAAATCATACCACCCACAGAAGAAAGGAAGGCCAACATGGCAATAATGCAAAAAGAATTTGGAAAGAGACCATCTGGACTGTAACATTGTGTTGTGTATTGAATATTTTTTAAAGATATACACAGAAAAATTATGTAATGAGATATCATTTTAAAATTTTGTTATCTTATAAAAATTAATGAAAAATAAGCAATTTTTAGTCATTCTGTATTTAAATAATTGGACTGGTAAGTGGTGAAATCTGTTTTCAAATAAGTTTGCCAGCATAGTTTTGAACTTGCAATACATCTGCCTCTGCCTCTCATATAACTAATATTAAATACAAAGGTATCATGGAGTCAGGCTAGCAAACACTATTCTTTTATTTCTTTTGAGACATGGTCTCACTTTATAGTCCAGCCTGGCCCTGAATGCACTATATAGCCCAGGTTGGCCTCAAACTCATAGCAATCCTCCTGTCTCTGCCTCCCAAGTGCTGGGATTACAGGTCTGAGCCACCATGCCCATCATTGTGGTATGAAGTAAGGGGGATTGAATTTGGGACCTTGCGCTTGTGAGGCAGATGCCAGAACCACTGCGCTAAATCCCCAGCCTACAAATATTATTCTTAAAACAACTTATGAATGTGGAAATGTTAAAATTCTTTTTGAGTGTTACAGATGAGTATACCTTTCCACCATTATCTTAGGTTTGGAAGGCCAGAGATCTTAGGTTCTTAGAACATCCTACAAATTACAGCCTTTGTTTTGCATGTGAAGTTTACTCAGTGTCACTGTGTAAACAGTAGGAAGTTTAATTCCTTTTTGGAAATACTGAATTTTAAAAGTATTTAAAACTGCACCACCTATTTTAAAAGCAATGGGTGAGGTATAGTTGTGGAGATCTTTCCTAGTATGTGTAGTTTCCTGCCTTTGACCGAGTATCAACTAAACTAAAAGCAGCATGCATGTATGGTGGTACATGCTGTGATCTTGCCACTCTGGGAGGCTTAGACAGACAGACAAGTTCAAGCGCAATCAATGTCTGTAGCTTAATAATTTAGCCAGATCCTGCCTCAAAATAAAAAATAAAGGGCCAGAGATTTAGCTCAGTGGTTCCAGTGTCTGCCTAGCAAGTGTAAGGTCCCTGGTTCAATCCCCAGCAACCACACACAACAATACCAGGGGTGGTGACTCACGCACACCAGCATTCAGTACCACATACCACAAATGCTGGGCTTGGCAGCTCACACCTATAATCCCAGCATTTGGGAGGCACAGGCAGGAGGATTGCTGAGTCCGAGGCTTGCCTGAACTACATGGTGAGCTCAGGGCCAGCCTGAACTACAAAGCGAGACCCTGGCTACAAAAAAAGAAAAGAAAAGAAAAAAACGAAGAAAAGAAAAAGAAAACAGTCTAATGGATAGTCTAACAGTTCTAGCTCAGTGTGAAGCTCCTATGTTTATTCTGTACAATAATAAATGAGTAAATAAATAATTTTAAACCCACAAAAGAAACATAAAATAACAAAGTGGGTGAAACAGATCAATTCAAATTCCCTTAGTTTAATTTCAGGGCCACTTGACTCCCCACAAAAGAAATTCCTAAATTAAGACAGCTTTATAAAGCCAGTGATGCCACTCTCAAAGAAAACAGGACAGAAATCCCCATGTATGAAATAATGATTGGGTTTTTACTATTTAACATTGAAGATCATATGCCCACATAGGAAGGCAAAGAAGCCACCAAGGCATACCAGGTCTTCAAAATTAAGGTCAAAGTATTAGATCCCTGTTACATGAAGAGATAAGCAGGGTTTGACTACCATGATTTCAGTCCCCAGTACTACAAAACAAACAAACAAACAAATACATTATGCAAATAAAAAAGAGCTGTGGTTACAACTCAGAGTGAAGGCACTGGCATGAGCCCCCTGTATCACAGATGTATGGGGTGGGGTCAAGGAAGAAGGAGTTAAATTGCCCAGGGAAAGCTAAACAATGGGAAGAAAGAACCAATATGATACCATCTCACTGAGGTTATGAGTTCTTGAGGTCAACCCTCATTGTTTAGAAAACTCAAGGTCTTTTCCCATCAGGAACTACAGATTGATCAACTCTAAACTAGAAAGGTCAGTTGAGCATGGAGGAAACCAGCTGGTTTACATCAAGCTTCTCTTTATTTCTGATTATTTATTTATATCCATTCATGAGTGGCCATTCCAGACAGCATTGACAAGGCTTCAGGAAACACACTGGTCATTTAACACCTTGAACACAAAAATTCCTACAGAACCAGACTGTCCTGGGATGGTTTAGTGGCTTCACAATGTTCTCAATGCATTTTTTTCTTAAAGACAGGGTCTCGCTTTGTAGTTCAGGCTGACCCTGAGCTCACCATGTAGTTTAGGCAAGCCTCGGACTCAGCAATCCTCCTGCCTGTGCCTCCTGAGTGGTGGGATGACAGGCGTGAGCCACCATGCCCAGCACTGAGGTTTGTGGTACTGATTGCTGGTGGGCATGAGTCACCACGCCTGGTATTTTGTGTGTGGTTACTGGGATCGAACCAGGGACCTTGTGCTTGCTAGGCAGGTGCCAGAACTGCTGAGCTAAATCTCTAGCCCTTTCAGTGCATCTTGAGTCTGATCCTGGGTCAGCCGCCGGACAGAAACATAGGGATCGTACACCTCCTGAGGAATAGAATGCTGCTCCACGTTCAAGTTGTTCATCTGTGTGGCACAGGAGGTTCTTCAGGGTGGCCACTGACATGGAGTCATTTTTGCAGCCAAGGTGAGCTGGGAGCAGCAGCTCAGGACAGGAACAATAGCACTGGGTTGGGAGTCCTTGATTCTGCCAGCCTGCGGGCACACGGTGATCCGATGTCTGCAACTTGCTCCAGCAGAACGCGAAGGAATTCAGTACTAAGAGGAGCGAGCCTGACATGACTCGGTCCCAGGTGTTTTTAGCCTGACTGAGACGCAGGCACTGGGATGGATGACCCCTGTCTGCATGCGAGAGCAGTCAGCAGGCCATTGAGAGGACCTCCAAAGGACGCTGTGGCCACCTAAGGAGAGACACAGCCATCAGTTGTGGCATTTGGTAGTGAGAGGTAAGAAGTGGCAGGGAACAACCACAAGGTGGAGGAAGAGAGCTTGGCCCCACCTCATTCGGGAATCTAAACAGCTGGGGCCGGGGGCAGCCAGGCTGGCAGAAGACATCAGGGAAGGTGTCAATTGACAGGGGCTGCCCCCGTGTCGTCAGCAAAGCTTTTGTCCCCATCCTCAATCCCGTTTTCTTGCTCCTTCCCCTCAACTTCAGACTCCTGCACTTCTCATCTCTTCTTCCCCACCTGGAGTCCCAGCAGCCTTTCCCTGAAGGGAACATAGGGACAAGCTCACTCCCCATCATAGCTGCGGAGCACAGAGGCTACGCATTTAAGGCACAGTGCGAGCTCTTCCCCCTTCAGTGCTCTCTGTCTTCTCTACGTCTCTTAACCTGGATTAGATTACTAAGGAGGGAACTGCACACCTGCCCCCAAGGAATCTGATTCTCCTGTATCTGGCATCCTGGCCTGTGGTACTTTCCAGATTGCTACTCCACTGTAGTGTTATGAGAGGCCTCCCTTTAGGACTGAGTACTGAAAAAAGACAGTTTGTTGATTCTCTAGTATCTTGATCTTTGTTACACCTCTGGCAGCAGGCACAGAGTCCATGTGAAGTAACCTTCTTGAAGAAAGCGGGGCTCTGCTATGTCTGCAGGGAGTCTCCCATTTTACCTGAACATCTGTCCCTGTGACCTTCCACGAAGGAGATATCACCCACATAAATCTCCTGGAGGCAGTGTAGCTTGAAAAGATGAACAGTAAATTCAGTGACCGACTGCTTTCTCTCCTCTGGGTAATCTCAGCCAGGCACATGGATGTCAGAAAGAACCAACCCATGAAGATTTCTCATCTGGCCCGAGTAAGAGGCAAAACCAACCAAACTGGACAATGTCCAAAAGTGAAACAATTCCAATTCCCGCGGGCATTCCAAGTTCACTGTCTCCAAGATGTTCATGATATTTTCTGTGGGCACCATTCCAATGTGCAGTTTCTTACAGTTCAGCTTCAGAGAACCTTTCTTCTGGCTGATCCATCCCAAGAGGCAGGACAGAAATGTACTCAGGCTGGGTTCTCTGAAGCACGGGTCAACAGTCACCTTCAGGAGCTGCTTAGACACCGCCCTCGGCCCACTCTTTTCTGTTTGTCTTGAACTCATGCCCTCTGTGAAATAGGCATCAGACAAGTTTCCAGCCCAGACATTCCAGAAGGTCTGGTACTTATGTCGTAGGTCCAAGTCTTGCGGTTTCCACCTCTGCATGAACAAGAAAGGAGTCTCAGAATTCAGCCTTAGACCCTGCTTCCTACCTAGGCTTTACTCTTCATCCTAGTTACCAGCTTTTTCCTTCTCTGTGCCTTACTTTCCCTCTTCCTCTTTCTCCCTTGGATCCTGGCCAGTCCCTCTTCCTAGGTAGCCATCCTCCTACCCAGCAGCCAGTTCTCTGGAGACTCAGGAGTGGTTAAGGCCTATATAGGCCCTGTTATGGACACCATCAGAAGCCTCTGCTCCACACTTAAGATTCTCCCTGACCCTGCTTTCCCTTCTCCAGATTTCCAGTCCTCCCTCCAGGGTCACCCTCACCTGGGATGAGACTTCTGTGCCAGCAGCTCATCAAGCCAATCCAGCACTGCTTGCAAGGTTTATAGGTTCTGTGCTTTCAGCTGGTCACTGTCCTTCAGAGTTTCTGGTTTTCTCATGTTCATTAAAGCTCCCAGTGGGAGTTGGGGAAGGGCCAGGCTGGCACCATTACCTTTAGGACATCAGAGTGTCCTTTGTTGTAGCCTCCATGAAGACTGATGAGAAGATCTCTGCAGGCAGGTCCTGCCAAGGCTTGTCCTACATGCCTTGCCAGCTGCAGAAGAGTGGGTTGAGGATTGGTGCTTGTCCCAGTGAATCCTCAAAGCTAACAATCCTGGAAAAACATCTAGTATGAGGAATCCTTCAAGCCAGTTGAGAAACCCCTTCTTCTCATGCATCAAAGAACCAGTTTGGGGCCATAGTACCTGGTTTGGCAGTGGTGAGAGTGTTCACAATTTATCCCAATTGTATGCTGTGCTTATGGCCCCAAATCCACTCCTCTGTCTTTAATGACAGCTGGAAGACTGTCTCATAGTATCCAGGTAAGTGAAGCTGACCATTGGCTCACCCATTTGCAACTACAGCATCAAGAATTCTGGGCCCAGTGGCAAATCAGAAACACAGCCTGAAAGCTCACCTCTACCATTTTTAGTATATGTGCTACTGAAGCAAGCACCCACCTCTACTATTTTTAAGGAAAAACTTCTAATGCTTACTCCAAGGTCTTGAAACAAAGGGCATAGGAATTGTCATATAGCCCACACTCTTTTAAGTTCTCAGTTCCACCAATGCCCTTGGCTGGGAAATGCAAGGCAAATCTATACAATGAGAGTCATGATTTTTATTTCTTTTTTTTTTTTTTGCTTTTTGAGACAGGGTCTCGCGTTGTAGTTCAGGCTGGCCCTGAGCTCACTATGGTGCCCAGGCAAGCCGCCACGAACTCAGCAATCCTCCTGTCTCTGCCTCCCGAGTGCTGGGATGACAGGCGTGAGCCACCATGTCCGGCACTGTGGTATGCGGTGTTGATTGTTGGTGGGCGTGTCTCCATGCCCAGCATTATATGTGGTTACCGGGGATTGAACTCAGGACCTTGCACTTGCGAGGCAGGCGCCGGAACCACTGAGCTAACCCTCCGGCCCATGATTTTTATTTCAATCAATTACAGAGTATTAGTAGTTCCTTTTAATCCAGATCTGGGCAGCAGAAAGACAACACTGATTTGTTCCACTCTTCTCTGTGGGCCACACCTCTCGCAGCACTCTGTAGCTGAGACAAATGTGTAGTGAAACAGCCACACAGGTGCGCCAGCAGCTTTTGTAGGAATCTGTAGGCCAGATGATCTGATGAGTGGAAATGCATGAACAGGACTTCGGTAACACCCAGCAGTGAAGATGTGGCAGTGGAAATATAAAAAACAGGAGTCAGAAGACAAATGAGCTCCAGAGAATCAGAGAACATTTGGGGAACAAGTTGGAGGAAAGTGTGAAAGCCTTGAAAATTTGAGCAAATAGCAGTTACCCAAATTCAGCTCTGTGCCACTGTTCCCTCACCCCCAAAGCCAGCATGATTGATCCTACTATGTGCTGCAGAAATAAACAATGAGCTCAGCTTTGGCATACTTATTTCCAGATCCTAGCAGAACTCACAGCCTTATTACACCTCTGTCTTCAGACACCATCCCCTGACCTGGCTCCTCTGTTCTGGATTCACAGCATCCAGTAGGGCGTGGGTGCCCCAACCTCACAAGTTCCTGGCCTTGGCTTTGTGTTGCAGGTGAAGGTGGAGCAAGGAGAGGTAGATTAGAACTATAGACAAGGGAGGAACTGAGGAAGAATGAGAAGAAGAGAGTGGAGAAAATAGGACACAGATGGACCATACCCCCCATCCCTGTTTCCCTGTCATTTTGCCTCAGGATGCTGTGTGGCCACTTGGCCCATTTCCCTCATCAGCAAGTTCAGGTAGCAGCTTAGCAGTGCCTTCAACAGGTCAAGGACAACTAGGCATAAAGACACACTATTCTAATACCAGATTTCAGCTTGCTTAGGTAGTAGAATGGGTGTGAATTTGAGGCCAATGAGTTTAAGGTCAGGCTGAACTACATAGCAAGGCCTTCTCTCAAAAACCTAAAAAATACAAACAGTATAACAAAAGTCATGAAGACCTGTGATTAATGTATGAACCTTGGTTAGATCAAGTTTGCTTCCTTTCCTATTCTGGGCATTTGTTATTGCCTGACTTAGCCCTGAAATCCCATGACAGTTCTAAGTCCTTGCAACTATTATTCCCAGATCCCATTAATATAAGTTGGAAAGAATTACAAACTCCTGACAAATTTTAAAGACTAAAGGAAAATAATTTTCATTTTCTATTCAATCTCTTGGTCCCAGATGACTTCTGGAAAGTAAAATATTTAATAACCAATTGTGAAAGCCATGTGATGATATTATACAGCATCTTAATTTTAGAGATAGAAAATGATAAGACATAGGTTCCTATTCACGTTCCTTACATATCTGAAATGTATTACTATTAGCTTAAGGCAAGGAAGAATTAGATCAGAAAAAAAGTACTTTTTAAAGTATCTAACAAAAGTGTTTTAAAGGTTATAGTTGTAAGGAATATTCCTCATCTCTTCATAAAAACCACATGGGCCACGGGTGTAGCTCAGCAGCATAGCACTTGTCTTGCAAGCACAAAGCCCTGAGTTTAATTCTTGGAACCAAAACAAACAAATAAATGCCACAAACTATATGATCAATACTATAAACAAACAGACTAAATATTTAATGACTCACTTACTGGGGCTAGTGGCACACTCCTGTACTACCTCCACTCTGAGAGGCTGAGAGAGGAGGATCACAAGTTCGAGACCAACCCGAGTAATTTAACAATTATCTAGAGCACATATTAAAATAAAAATAAAAATGGCTACTGATGTAGCTCAGTGTAAATATCATAGGTTTAATTCTTGGCATCAAAGTTTTCCAATCAACTTGATTTTTTTTCAAATATCTGCTAGTATTATGGGCAGCTAAAATAGACAGAAATTAATACAGTCAGAGAGGGAGTATAAAAACAAGATGTGAAGTGATGGGTTAACTAATGGCCAACTTGGAGCACCAAGCCAACCTGATTCAACACAGTTTTGGGCATGGAAGACCCACCTGAGGACTGTTCCCAGTGGCATAAAAAGAAAACTAGGGGAGAAAATCGCAGGCTGTTGATTTTCTTGGAAAAGCTTGTTGCAGCTGGTTTTTCTGATGCAAACTAGGCTGTTCAACAATCAGAGGAGGAGTTTAGTCTTTGGTCCTCACTTTCTGGGAATGGCTGCTGTTCTCCTTAGGGGAACTATAGTCTTCACCACTTCCTGGCTCCAGTGTAGATCCTTCAGCTTGGGGGCACAAATTCTTCATCCTGACATCACAAGCTTTTTAGCTTCCACCACTGGCCTTGGGCCTTTGACCTTCTTGTGCAGATCCTCAATACAGATTTTCATGACATCACCATGGACTCTAGGCCTCTAGCCAGACTCGTAGAGGACACTGCCTTAGGCTCTAGGCCTTTAGCTAGACTTTAGTGTGGGGCATTATCATGGAATCCAGGTCCTCAGCTGGATTCTTTGGGTCCATAGTGTGTGAACAGGTCTCTGGCTCTCCTCTGCACCTGACTTTTTGAGTGAATATGATAAAATAGTCCTATAAATTATGGGTCCCACATTAAATCAATATCCTTGCAAACCCTGGCTACAATCCAGGCTCTCAAGGAAGTCAGTATAAAAATAAAGACATCAGATCTTATATGTCCCTTTAGCCTCTGTTATTCTCTGGCACCTATGTGGTTCTCAAGGTCTATGTGATTTTTATAAATCTGCTAATCCTATTTCTAAGCTTTCATTCTCCTTCTATCTTCCTACCTCCTCAACTCCCCAGTGACCTTTTATTCCCAAAGGCTACTGCTGCTACATTCAGGGGCCTGTATGTTGTAAACATATTTCTGATTAATTCTAAATTTTGTCATATGGTCACAGAGGTAACTCATGAGTTCAAAGTTTTTAGAACAGAAATTACAAAAGCTTTTCTTTTTCTTTACTGTGATTGATACTGTTGATGGTATTGATTGTATTATGGCAGCAGAGATAATATGACCATTCAAATGAAAACTCTCAAGGGTCATTACAAATTCAAGGAGGACAACCCAGGAAGAAGCTACTTCCTAAGGGCCCCGAATATTAGGAAGAAAGAGACTTGCAGTAAACATCGCTCAGACACTAGGCAAGAAATTAAACAAGTAACCTTAGTAATGACAAAGGAATAGAAATGAGAAAAAATTTCAAAAATCCAGACACACAGCTCACCACAGGGGAATTCAGGGAAAAGGGAAATAAAGCAAACTGAAACTCAAAAACCAGCAATCTTTGAGATGGTAACAAAAGCAGATCTAGTAAAATGGAAATCACAACTAATCCTTGAGATGAAAACAGAGATACTCTCCACAGTGAAAGACATCATTAAAGAAGAGATCAGTGAGATGATAGAATCCAAGATAGCAGAAGCAATGGAATCTTTTAAACAGCTTCAAGCAGAGCTCCAGGTGATGGTGAAGGAGAACAAAAGTTTGCTAAGTAGGATGAATGAAGCAGAGAACCAAATCTCAGATCTAGAGGACAGCATAGCAACCAATGAGCAGGAAAGACATAATCTATGTAAAGGGCAAGGGACCATGAGAAATCAATCAACAGCTTCTAGATGACTCAAAGAAAAATAATATAAGACTGATTGGAGTCACTGAGGAACCAGGAGATAGTGCAAAAGACATTAAAAAAAACTGTTGACAGAGATAATGGCAGAAAACTTCACAAGAAAAGGAAAAGAATTGGACATACAGATAAATGATGCCTATAGGACTCCAAAAGTCCATGACATAAAAATATCTACACCTAGACATATAATTATCAAGGTTCCAGATACACAACAAAAGAATGAAATATTGAAAGCGGTTAGAGAAAGAAAAAAACATCACATACAAAGAGAAGCCCATTAGAATCATAGCAGCGTTTTCAAATTAAACATTCAATGCAAGGAGAGCCTAGAGTGAAGTGTTTCAAGCACTGCAGGAAAACAAGCTCCAATCTAGATTGATATATCCTGCCAAATTGTCTTTCAGAATTGATGGGGAATTAAGATACTCCCATGACAAAGAATACTGGAAAAACTTCACAAATATGAAAACTGCACTCCAGAACATTCTAAAGAATATCTTGGGAAAAAAAATGACAGTTCTAAACCCATGAGACCCAACAGAGTGAACTTATTGGGCTAAAGAAAAGCCCTGGACCTGATGGCTTCACTGATGAATTATACAAAACTTTTAAAGAAGAGTTAATGCCAAAAGGGCAAGACTAAAGAATAAACGAGCCAAGAACAGGGAAATATGGCAGCTCTAAGTCTGTCCATATCAGTCATAATCATTAATGTCAATGGACCCAATGCACCAATTAAAAGACAGTTTAGCAGAATGGATCAAGAAGCAAGATCCTGCAATCTGCTGCATACAAGAAATACACATAATTCAGAAAGAAACCCATAAGTAAAAGGATGGAAAACAATTCTCCATGTAACAGGAAATTGCAAAAAAAAAAAAAAAGCATGAGTGGCTATCTTGTTTGCAGATAAAATAGATTTCAAATCAAAACTGAGTAAGAGAGACAAAGAAGGTCACTATGTTCCCATATAGGGAAAAATCTAAGAGAAAGAAATAACAATCATAAATATTTATGCACCAAACTCTAATGCACTCAACTATATAAAGCAAATATTACTGCATATGAAAAGCCAGATAACCACTAATGCAATAGTAGCAAGGTACTTCAATACCCCACTGTCACAAATTGACAGGTCGACTGAACAAAAAAATCAATAAGGAGATACTGGAGCTATACCAAATTTTTGAACAAATAAACTTAACAGATGCCTACAGAGTATTTCATCCCACAAAGTCAGAATATATGTTCTTCTCAGTAGCACATGGATCATTCTCCAAAATAGATCACATCCTAATTCATAGAACAGATTTAAATAAATGCAAAGGAATTGAAGTTATCCCCTGCATATTATCAGACCATAGTGCTTTGAAACTGGAGCTGAATGGCAAAAGAAATTCCAATATCCTTACAAACACATGGAAATTGAACAACACTCTGTTGACCAACTAGTGGGTCACAGAAGAAATTAACTAGTTTCTACAATTAAATGATAACCCCAGTACAACATACAGGAATTTATGGGACACAATGAAAGCAGTTCTACAAAGGAAATTCATAGCAGTGAACATCTACACCCAGAAAATAGAGCAAGCTCAAATAATCCAATGTTGAACCTCAAGCTACTTAAAAAAAAAAGAGGAACAAAACAAACCCAAAGCTCATACTAAGGAGGAAGTTATAAAGATCAGAGCAGAAATTAATGCAATGGAAAACAAGAGAATGATACAAAGAATCGATGAATCAGAGTTGGTTCTTTGAAAAGATAAATAAAATCGACAGACCCTTAGCCAACCTTATCAAACAAAGGAAGGAAAAGGCTCAAATCCATGCTATTAGGAATGAAACTAGAGAAATCACCACAGACCAAGTGGAAGTCCAAAGGACAATAAACATGTAGTTTGAAAATTTTTACTACAAAAAGATGGAAATTATAGAAGAAATGGATGGATCCCTAGACACAGATGAACTTCGAAAGCTGAATGAAGAGGATATTAAAATGTTAAACAACCCAATATCAATGCAAAAAGAGTGCTCTACACACTATTGAAAAATAAAAAGAATGTATAATAGTACTTTTTTTTTGAGACAGGGTCTCGCTGTAGTTCAAGCTTTTTAATTAACTAATTAATTATACTGGGAATTGAACCTAGGGTCTTATCACTGAGCTACGGGGCTTTAATGATTGTTTCGTTTTTTGAGTCAAGGTCTACATCACTAAATTCCTCAAGGTGGGCTTGAACTTGCAATCCTTCTTCCTCACCTGTCCTGCATCAGCCTCAGCTGTCCTGCATCAGCCTGTCAGAGTGCCAGGATCATGGCAGTATACCACCAACCCCAGCAAGGAGCATTTTACTTCTTCACAATAGGTAAACATATTGTCATCAGAAGGTATTCCCAGGTTCTTTTATTTTAATTAAATATGTACCTTCTTTGCGTGTCTTGTGCATTAATGGGGATTAAATGCAGGACCTTGGATGCTTGCTAAGCAAACTCTCTACCAGTAAGTCACACACCTGACCTTAAAAATGCATACATTCCTTGTAGGTTTAAATTAATAGTCACTAAAAATGGCCCAGAGATTGCTTTATTTCAACATGAATTACTTCAAAAGTAAATATTTTCCTTTGTTCCCCAGTATCAGGGATACAATTTAGGACTTTGCACGTGCAAGAAAGGCACAACAACACTGAAGTAATTTCCTGACCATCCAGATCCATCTCTTCCCAAAAATGTCTTTGTTCATTCCCCAGCCTTCAAAACTAAGTCTTACAGAGGCAAAAAGGATTTGGTTTGGAGCCGGGCAGGGGGACACAAGTCTGTAATCCCAGGAGGCTGAAGCAATAGGATTAGGAATTTAAAGAATGAGCATATGTAGAGTTTAAGACCACCTCAACAATGTGATGAGTTCTTGTCTCTATACTCTCACAAGCCTACAGAAAATGTTTTTGGGTATATTAAGGCAGCTAAGATAGGCAGAAATTAATAAACACCCAGAAAGGGATTGAGCTCTCAAGGAAGTAAGCAGAAAAATAAAAACACAAGGACTCTATTAAAAGCCAAACTTCAAGATAATGATGAGTCACCAAGTCTGCATGCCTCTCTGAGGGATAAGGAACACTAAAATTGGTATTTCCTGGTCCAGTACAGTCCATGAGTCACCTATGTGACTGACCAGTGCATCCAGACCCATACCTTCCCAAAAATGTCTTTGTTTCCAGGTACACTGTCTACATGACCTGCTTCCCTACTGGATCACTATTAGCTAGGTGGAAAACTCATGATCTTAGTGGTTGACTATAGTTTGACCCATGTTGTTCTCACCTTGTGACTATGTACCCCTCATGATTTTACCCTATAGAACATTCCCAGGTGAAAGATCTGCATGGCAACTCACTCTCAGGGCCCCCCTCCTATCTTTCAGCAGCCATCTCACAATAAATCTTTCCCACTACTTACTTCCATTACTCCTACAATTCATTCTTTATTTTGGGGGACAGAAAATTGGCTTTTTGTTTTTTGAGAAAGGGTCTTGCTTTGTAGTTCAGGCCGGTCCAAACTCACTACTCCAGGCCAGCCTCAAACTTACAGAACTCCTCCTGCCTCTGCCTCCTGAGTGCTAGGATTACAGGTTTAAGCCACTACACCTGGCATTGTGGTATGGGGTTATCAAGTGCTGGGATTACAGGCATAAGGCACCATGCTGGACACTGTTGTATGTAGTTACTGGGGATCAAACTTGGGACCTTAAGCTTGCCAGGCAGACACCGGAACCACTGAGCTAAATCCCCAGCACTGTCAAAAATTAGGTTTTTTTGTTTGTTTGTTTTTGTTTATTTTTGAGACAGGGTCTCGCTTTGTAGTTCAGGCTGGCCCTGAGCTCACTATGTAGCCCAGGCAAGCCTCCAACTCAGCAATCCTCCTGTCTCTGCCTCCCGAGTGCTAGGATTACAGGCATGAGCCACCACACCCAGCATTGTGGTGCGTGGTGCAGATTGCTGGTGGGCGTGAGTCACTACACCTGGTATTGTATGTAGTTACCAGGGATCAAACCAGGAACGTTGTGCTTGCGAGGCAGGTGCCGGAACCACTGAGCTAAACTCCAACCCCAAAATGGAACTTTTAAATTAGAGGGATTTTTTTTTCCTTTACAGATAAACAATCTCCCAAAACTTCCTCCTGCTAAGCACATAGCAACCTCCCTTCCTCTCTGTAGCCCCCACAAAAGTGACAGGATACACAGATGCCAACTCCAGGAGCCTGGTTTCTTTTCCACCAGAAAGAGGAGGATGAGATGAAGATGGCTGGAAGTGAGTCTAAGTGACTGTAAAGAATTCCTTCTTTTATTTCTTCCCTGCTTGCTCCCCTCCATTCTGCTTTCCTTCTTTCCTTTCTTTCACCATTTCCTTTTTTCCTTCTAGTGTGTGTAAAGACATTTTCCCTATTTCCTTCTTTCTTTATTCCTTTCATTGTGTATAAAACTACATTCTCATTATTTCCTTCTTCCTTTTAGTCACTCTTTCCTTCTTCCTTTTTTCTTCCATTATGTTAAAGACTACATTTTCTTTATTCCAAGCTCTTCCAGTTTTAGAGGCAGTTGCCAAAAGTAATTTAAGGAAAAGACTCATGGAAGAACAACTACCCAATAATTTCAACTTTTCTTCAAAGCGTAGAGATGTCCACTGCTTGTCTGTTGTGTAATTTTGGAGGCAGGCACAGCAGGTAAACTGGCGGAACCAAGCACGCTTTGACCCCACTAGGACAGGGCTAGGTCCATGCAGATGCAGAGGAGGAGCAGCGAGGGGATTTCCTCCCCAAAAGTGGGAGGAGGAACCCAGGAGAGGTATTTTCTTCTAAGTCTGAAGTGCAGGACTCTGGGAAAAACTGAACTCTGGGAAAAACAAAGACTTCTGGGCCTGGGATGATGGAAGTTCATTTGGAGTGGAAGTA
>PVIC010033818.1:0-19950 GCA_004025085.1 Thryonomys swinderianus | reverse complement strand
CACTGACACTGCCAAAAGACCACCAACAACATGGGAAAAAATCTTTACTAGCTGTTTATCAGACAAAGGGCTATTATCTACAATATATAAGGAACTCAAACAGATCAGCCTCCCCAAGTTTGAAGACCCAGTTCAAAAATGGGCATCTGAAATGAACAGACTTCTCATAGACAGAAGTCAAAGCAGCTAAGAAACATATGAAGAAATGTTTAACATCACTGGTCATTCGAGAGTTGCAAATGAAAACAACACTGAGATTTCATCTCACTCCACAAAGAATGGCCACTATTACAAAATCAATCAACAATAAATGCTGGCGAGGCTGTGGGGAAAAAGGAACCCTTCTCCACTGTTGGTGGGATTGCAGACTTGTGCAACCATTGTGGAGATTTCTCAGAAAACTAGGACTAGGGGTCCCACTTGACCCTGCCATCCCCCTGCTAGGAATATACCCAAAAGAACTTGGAAAATCACAGTGGAAAGACAAATGTACACCCTTGTTCATAGCAGCTCAGTTCATGATAGCTCAATCTTGGAAACAACCCAAATGCCCATCAATTGGAGACTGGATAAAGATGTGTTTTTTTAATAAAATGGAGTACTATACTGCCATAAAGAATGACAAGATTGATTCATTTATGTGCAAATGGATGCCCCTGGAGGACACCCTAAGGAATGAAATCAATAGAGCACAGATAGGCAAATACCGGATCTTCTCGTTGATATAAGCACCGGTAGATGCAAATGAGCTCTAGTAGTATGACAATCTTTTTAGAATGGGAAATTTCCAAAGGAAATCTGGTGTGGGGATGTAATGAGGGGAAGGAATAAATATGATTCTGAAAGAAAATAAAAGAGCATGTATATAGGTGGTGGTGAGGTGTGGGTGGGATATGGGTAAAAATGAGAATTGAGGGCCGGAAGGTTAGCTCAGTGGTTCCGGCGCCTGTCTCGCAAGCGCAAGGTCCTGAGTTCAATCCCCAATAACCACATATAATGCTGGGCGTGGAAACACGCCCACCAACAATCAACACTGCATACCACAATGCCGGACGTGGTGGCTCACGCCTGTAACCCAGCATTTGGGAGGCAGAGACAGGAGGATTGCTGAGTTCGCGGCGGCTTGCCTGGGCACCATAGTGAGCTCAGGGCCAGCTTTAACTACAAAAGCGAGACCCTGTCTCAAAAAGCAAAAAAAAAAAAGAGAATTGACTGTGTCATATATTGGTACAAATTCCTCAATGTTATATGTGAGTGTGAGATGCATGCAAATTGCACCAATAAAGAAAGCAATTAAAAAATATATATATATATAAAATACAACATTTTAATTTACATTCTTGTCCTTTAAAAGGAAGAAAGGTGGGGCCAAGGATTTAGCTCCGTGGTTTGGGGGAGTCTGCCTCTCAAGCGCAAAATCTCAAATTCAATCCCCAGCACCACATACCACATGCTGAGGGTGAAAGCTTTTGCCTATAATCCCAGCACTTGGGAGGCAGAGGCAGGAGAATTGCTGTGAGTTCCAGGCTTGCCTGGGCTGCACAGTGAGCTCAGGGCCAGCCTGAACTACAAAGCAAGGCACTGTCTCAAAACAAATAATAAAAGAAGGAAGAAAGGTGTCCTGTAATAGTTCTCATATAAACATAAAAGTTACAGATATAATTTTAAATTCTCTGTAATTTAAGCCACAGTTTACAAAATAAAGGAAGTAGTTAAAATCAATTTAATGGTATATTTCATTTAACTTATCATATCCAAATATTATCATTTTGAAGTGTAATCAGCATTCAAATGACATATTTTATCAATTCTATAATGTTAAGTCATTAAACTATGACAGGAACTTCATGTGCACACATTTCCAATTGGTTCTTAATTTTCATTAGAAAAGCTTTATTAGTATATAGATTTCATAAAGTTTACTGTGGCAAATTTTTCTAAACATGTCTTCTAGTAACTGACCTGAGAATTTGTTTTAAAATTTAAACGTTTACCAGGCCAATTATTTAAATATAGGATGACCAAATATCACATTTTTATTAGTTTTTAAAATAATATAACAGCAGGTATAAAAATACAATTTTATCAAATTAATTAAATACAAGAATTAACTGGTAGAAGTAATACCTGCCCAAGTAACACTTGGAATAACCAGTATGTAAATAAATATGATGCCCAAGTGGTGCTCAGTGTAAACTAAGTGATTAAATGTATGCAAAATAAAACTAAACAAAATTAAAAATCAAGATTATCAGGTGGGCAGTGCACTCACTGGTACAATGCCTGCCTCCCTGGCTTCAGTCCCAGTACTATAGAAGAAAAGATGACAGTCCGTCATACTATCCACAATTCATGCATGGCTAGAGGCTAATACATTGGTCATTCTCTTCAAAAGGATTCATAAAAAGTGAAATATTGACTGCTTCCCAGAGAATAGGCCTGAATCTACTCACTACACAGTCAGTTCAAATCTAAATTTTATTTGTGCCAAAAATGTGTACCCTCACCTACTTTCATGGCCCCTATTTATTATCTGTGAATAAAGCATGTATTGGATTTTCTCAGTAAATTTGTATACAAAAAAAAAAAAAAAAGCAAAACCTCACAGTGAAAAGGAGGAACTGCTCTGTGATCAGTTGGTTGCACAATTTCCCTTTTCCTTGCTGGATTCAGAGATGATTCAACTACTATATAGTGTCCAATAGTAGAGACTGAGAGTGTGGTAAGTACACAACACAGGCATATTTCTCTTTCTAGTAGATGAGTTTATGACTTCACTGGCAACAAGCTTTCTCACATATTTAAGAGGTCTTCCATGACCCAAAAGAGTGGAACTAATTAACTGTCTAAAGCTCAGCTGCACTTTTCAGCTTGTCTATGCAAATTGGACAAGCCTATTATATTAGGAGTCCTAATGACTGCAATATTTTAAATATTCTTATACATGGGCATGTGAAGCCATATCCTAACCATGAGCAATAGAATAGATGAAATGGAGAATACATGAACAACTGCCAAACTATTTAGATGTTTGGAAAAAATTGTAACACCTCATAACAAATGCTCCGTGCCTCTCCTACTTTACGTTGTGTCAGATATTTTGTACAAGCAACAAGAAAGTTGATCAATACCCAGTATAACAATATCCTGCAAAATAGTGATATGAACTTGTTCCCTCTTCCAAAATGCCTTATTATACCATACTTACCCTTCTTATAATAGCATGAGATATACGACGCCTATGTACATCAATAAAGTGAGGTGACTGAGGTAGGTATTATGGCTTAGCATCAGGCTATTTAAGGGTTACTTAGACACTGCTGTTCTGCAACAGTAGATGACCATTTAGTGGCTCACAACGAGGTGGTTTACTCAGTGTGGACACACTGGACAAAAGATGACTTGTGCTCTAGATAGGAAGGAACAGACTGACAAAATTCCACAATGCTACTCAGAACACCACACATTATGAAACTTATGAATTGTTTTAGAGTTTTCCATTCAATATTTTCAGACCACAGTTGACCTTAAAACCACACAAAGCAAAACTTTAGGAAATAAAACCACAGATAAGGAGACACTACACAGTTCCTGTTTGTTCATTACCACACATTTGCAATAACAAACAAAAAACAGCCAGTTTGATTCAAAAATGTGATTAACAAAGCAGTAAAGATAAATAATTTATCAAATGCGGAGGACCCATCACAAACACGCAGGGAATGTCTTTTTTAATATTCTTTGGGATAAAATAAACTGCTTCTGCTTTACACAGAAGTATAATGGTTGTCTAGGAAAAGTGCTGGTACAACTGAATTGCAGTTGAACTAGTCACTTTTTTATAGAATAAGGTTTTTGTTTGACAGAACTGATTGACAGACAAACTATGGTTATTCAGCTTTGAATATGTGGCACATAATTTCTCAGAAATAAAGTGTGCCTGCTACTTCAAGAAAAACTGACAATACTTTTTACGAATGATAAAATTTTAACTTATAGGCAAGCAAAAGAGAGAATATTGGAAAATTTATATTCTAATATGTAAGAATTTTTCTAATGAAAATTATGTTTTTAATCACGTATGGTGAAACATGTAACATTTGAAAGATCAGTCTAATTCAGTAAACCAATAATTTATAAGTGACTGATGTATGCTATTTATTATAAACAATGCAGGAGTAAGAGAGGCATTCATGGACCACTGGCTTTTAATGTTTATAGATATGCATTAAAATGCCACATTGCAACTAACTTTTTAAAATGACAGCTTGAAGGATTTGGGAGTAACATCAAAGATTATTCAAGTAGTTGAAAGAGCTACTTACCCTTTCCTTTTCAACTGTATGTACCATATCTCTTTGAGGTCAGACTTTTTTCATATACTTCAATCCACACATCACAGTATACAGAATAGTTACAAATAGAAGAATGCAGCTGTCTTTGATAAACTAGATGTTAAAGAGATGTGCAGAATTTAAAATAATATGTGTTATTGTTTGTATCCAAAATGTTCCCTCAAAATTTTTGCTGTTTTGAAGTCTTTCTTGAGGATGGGCTTTTTTTGTTTTGTTTTGTTTTTTTGTTTTATCTTTATTTGCAGTATAAGTTTTCCTTCCTCATAGGGGAGTTGGTATGTGTATATAGCACATCTTAGTTCTTTTCGCCTCCACTGTCTCCTTCTCCTCACCCTTCCCTCCATCCCTCAGTGCCCTTCCCATTTGCAAATACCTATCTGTCTACTTCCTACTATTTGCTCTTCATTTATAATTTGAGGTTCTCATATAAGAGAAACTATGTTGCATGAGATATTTGTTTCTTTTGGGAAGAGATTGCACTAAGAAGGCTCCAACATCACTAATTACTTGAATCTGTTGATATAATTTGATCACATCATTGACAGGAATGGAGAAAGGAGGTGAGGCCTAGTTGAAAGAAATACAACACAGAGTCATGACTGTGGGGAATATTTCTAGTTCCTTCCTCTTGAATTATTTTTCCTTCTCTTTCTGCTTTCTGACTCCCATGAAGGGAGCAGCTTTCCTCTGCCACACCATGGTACCATGATGGTTCTGCCTTACCACCAACCTAAAAGCAATACACCACAGAAACTCTGAGCCAAAATAAACCTTCATGTTAGTTATTTTGTCACAACAGTGAAAAGTGAACACAAAATTTCTCTCATTTGGGGGGGGGGGGTTGAACATGCTTATTTTCCATTAAACAGACCTCTTATTAATGAGCTTATTATAACTAAATAATAAATATTTTAACATTTTTCCAATATTAATTTCTAATATAGTATTGATAGGTGAAATCCACATAAATCCACATAAGAAAAACCTTTGTAGGATCCTAAAATGAAATATTTGTGAATCATCAGACTAGAGAAAATGTAGCAATCAGGAGGAGCTAGGAGCACTGTACTCTCAGACTTGTTACTGCATAATCTCCAAGCCCATCCTTTATAACTCCATATAAATATTGCTGATAATTTATACTTGATAAATTAATGCTGGTGTTCTTCACATGACAATGTATTGTGTTTGTGAAAATGGAATATAAAATTCCCAGCTGCAGCAAAAAATCTCTTATATTTGGAGATCTTATATTTATAGGCAAAACTAATACTTAACACACAAGATAATTATTATATGAAAGTTTATCACATATCAATGGTTCTTTTCAGGTCCAAAGTCCCTTTCTTAATATTTAATATCATTTTTATACCCCTTCCATGGATCTGATATAAATTGTCTAGCAAACAAATTACCTTTAAGTAACAGTGAATTTGTTTTCTTATTTTAGATTGACTATATACCTCTTAATGTAATTCTAGTCAAAGCATAAACAATGAAATCTCTACAGTAATCATACTGTGTTGCTTCAGAGTTCTGAAAATTTAAAATAAGTGTGAATTCTGCCTGCCACATGAATACTTCCTATTTCTTTTGATATGGAAACTCAAAGTTAGGATTCTCTGTGGCACACAAATAAAAATAAATAAAATAAGTTTATTTTTGCTCAGTCACTTTATGTCTGAGAGCACAAAGACTGTTCCTCAGTACAGGGACACATTCTGATGCTGACTAGGACAGTGTAAAAAGTCTGGGCTTTAGTAGAAGGAAACTCCAAATTTAGCAAAAAAGCTTAAACCCTTTGTACATCTGTTCCTTTCTATGTAAAATGGAGGCAATGATCTCTCCTTTGCATGTGACACAAGAAATGACAGCAATTACTATTAACTACAGAAGCCATGCTTTGTTATAAACAAAGGTATTACTTTGCATGTTCAAATTACGGATAGTTCATATTATTGCCAATTTGTACCAAAAAAAAAAAATTTAAGGAAAACTTTTGTGATCAGTGCTTTGGTTGAAAGCACTCTAAACATGGACTAGAAAACCTACATGCTCAATGTGCAACTGCTGGCATGTAGTGTTGGTCCTTGAAATTAACGTCTAGGTTTATCTTTACATACACAGAATAGTCTGTGTCCTCGCGGGCCATGCAGGCCCTGGCCCAGGTTTCCGCAACTGTAAGGCCTTCTACAGGACCAGTGGGGCCTCTGATCCCTCCCACATTTTTTGAGCCCACCTTGGAAATCCTCTCGCCTGGATACTAGAGGTCAGAGCCCTACCTGGACCTCAGGCCAGTCTTCTTCCTCTCCTGTTTTCTCCTTGCCCCTCTTAAGTATTTTCCTACAAATTGCTACTAGCTTACTTGTATTCTTCATTATTTGGGGAAGGTCTGTAATCTGACATTCTGTTAGGAACTTTCTGTGTTAATGAAATTTCTGACAAATGAGCTGTCAAAATTCTTCCTTTCTGTAGTAGCTGCTGGCTGCATTTCTAGAACGGATTACAGTATTAAAATTACATTAAAATGTTTTGTTCATCATTGTAATAAAATATAATCACTACTGTGTCATGTTGTTACAAATTCTATAGTTACAGAGTGATTTTTCCTTAACTTCCTAAGGTATATCTAGGATTAATTAGGGTTTTTAACTGTACACGAGATTTATGGAAGAAGAGCACAATATTGTCTCTATTACATACTTTTTCATTTGGATAATTTAGCAGTTATCTTTTTAACAGTTAACTTTTTAAAGCTATTTAGAGATGATTATAATGGCCAGTCTCTAAATATTTACACTAGATTTTTCTTTTAAAAAATACTACCCAAGAAATATATTGTAAAGGGGGAAGTGCTCATGTGAGGAAATGCGGATTTGGAGAAGATGCGCAATGTGTCTTTTACACCTTCCAGCGCTCAGCGTTCTGGCTTAGCAAGCGCGGCGGGGTCTGGCAAATCCAGTGGCTCCAGAACGAGTCTGGGTCTGGACCAACTCCGTGCCCCAGCTCCGAGCATCGGAACAGGCGGCAGAACCGTGGGGACCACCCCGCCCCCTTACAACCTCCTAGAGGCTCCGGATCCTCCCGCGGGGTCTAAGGACTCGGCCCTGGCACTTCCCAAAACCTAAAAAGACGCACACATTTGGACACCCGCCACAATCAAAAGACCCTACCGTCGGCTACTAGACTGCGGAAGCTGTGATTTAGGCTCAAAACCCCACTGGATCCTGTGATATTGTTCTAACGACAGCATGTACACACATCTGAATGTACGCTGTACGCCAAGTGTACGGACGCGGCTGATGCCCTGCAGGCCTGGCCGGCTCCTGGCTCCGGAAGCCCCGGAGACCCACGGTGGCGAGTCCCACGCCGCGCAGCTTCTGCTGTGCGTGCAGACTGTGGGTCCTGCTTTGCACCCCCAAATCGCACAGCACAGCCTTATCCCCGGCCAGCAGGGCGCGCTTCCTGCATGCAGCCTGGGCACGGAGGGGCACCTGCCGCCCCCTATCGGCTGTGAAAACAATAACCAGGCGGGTTACATCGCCAGCGGAAGCCCCTTCACCAGAGAAGGTTACAGTCGCGAGGATCCCGCAGAGCCTGTTCTGCGAGCGCTGCCTCTTTCGAATGCGGTTGTTGCAACTGCACTAAAGACGTTGGATCAGGAAGAATCTGACACTGTCTCAGTGCGGACAAGACTGATAGATCCAAGGTTCAGTTTCTATTTTCCTCCCTCCTGTTCAGCAACCCACCTCTCCTCACGCGAAGCGCCCGCTCTCGGCCCGATGGGGACGTCCGTCCGGGCAGAGGTGGCACTGTCCTGAGCCCAGAGGCAGCCGCACCCACCCGCCCGGCCCCGCCCACGCGGCGGGGTCCAGCGACAACCTCTGCTCCCAGGCCACAAAGCTCTCTCACGGAGTCTGGCCCCAGCAGCTTGTCCGGAAATGACCTGACAATGCTTCTCCGGGTCCTTTACTGGGAAGGTGAATAAGCTTCAGAAAAGTAAAATACTCTTGGGGAGCGATGCTCGTACACAGGAGAATTTCTCCTAGGACCGCACGTTTAAAAGCTGCCTCCTGGGGCACAGCCGAGACTGCCAGCAAGCTGGGGATGCCGCGTGCGTGCGTGCATGTTTACACCCGGGTATTTCCAATTTTCATCATTTTCTCCCACTCCATTACCATTCCTTCCCCATACACACACTCTCGTGGCAGTACCCTAACTTGTTCCTTCATGCCTTGGACCTTTGGGGAAGAAGATGAGCGGCAGGCGACCGAAGGTGACTTCAGAAGGGAGGGTGGGGAGGAGGTAGAATCCTTTGGTTTCCAAGGCAGACGTTTTAGGCAGGGACGGTGGCGGGAGATACCCGGCTTGACAACGGAAATGCGCCCCCAGTCTGCCTGCGGTAGCCGGAGATCCTGGATCCAGTGGGTCCCCTCACAGGCCCCGCCCGTCCGCGCCGGTTCCCAGCTCCGCTGCCGATCTGGGTGCGGAGGGAGCTCCGCTGACTCTGCCCCCACCCAGCCCACAGGTCAAGCCTGCCTCCCCGGCGGCTGCAGGTGCCTAAGTGGCGCGTTCTGAGCGGAGGCGGTCTAGCCTGAGCAGCTCGGTCTCAGGGCCAGAGCCCCGGGTCCGGGACGCCGGGTTCCCGCGGGCTCTGGGCACGGCACGCACGGTCGAGCAAGGGCGATGGTGGCTCCGGGCGGAAGGCGCGGCTCAGCCACGATCACGATCACAGCGGCTGCCGGTCTCGGGCGGAAGCGAGGGCTGGGGGAGGGGCTGCCGCGCCCGTGAGGCCCTGGCTCCCGGCTGCGAGGCTCCGCCGGCGCAGGACCGCGGCCTGGACGAGCTCCAGCAGGTTCAGCCCGCGCCCTGCCCGCTACCCACGCACGTCCGCCTGGATGTACATCTGTAACTCGCGAACACCGAGCCAGCTTGCTTCCCCGAGGCCCGCGGCCCCGCGTCTGCCACCTCCGAGGCTCGAGCAGCCAGACCCAGCCCTCCCCGCGAGCTGTGACTTCCCGGATGGGGCCAGGCTTTTCTTCCAGGACAATCAGGGCTCCTCCCCTCGCAGCGATCTTTCTAGGAGGCCACACTCCAGAGATTCCGAGGCGATTTTCTTCCTGCCAGTGCTAAACTGGTGGATCTCTCACTAAAAACGCCCGGGAGAGCCACAAGCTGAGAATTTGGCGCCGCACTGCCAGGGCGCAGGGGGCGGCGGGGACCACACACGCCTCAGTGTGCGTGGATTGTTTGATCAGCGGGTTCATGGGTGGTAGAAGTTCTTTTTTGATAGCTTGATTTTCAAGCTTTTGAAAAGTTACATTGTTCTGTTTTCTGCTTGGTCAACAAGGTGGAAAATAGAATATTGCTTTTGTGTGTGCACTTCAAAAGCAATCCTGGCGACAGGAACTCGGAATTTCACGCATCTTGTGAGATAAAAATGGAGATGCGCCCCCAGGTGAGAGTCGTCCTGTGACTTGATGGCTTGCTGGATCTTGCTAACAGATTCCCCCTCCCTATCATTTATTATTTTTTTAATTGTCATGAGGCTCCTGGTCTAAGAGTAAGCAGAGGGTAAAGATCGAGCACCAAATTTAAACAGTTCTCTCGAATCAGCTTTACCTTTCCCTGGGAAATAATTCTTAGGTAAAGAGAGAATTTCAGACTTGAAAACAGGAAAAAGTTACCTTAAAAATAACCCCTTAATTATTTATTCAGCTAATAGTAATAGAGTATGTGGCTTGCAACAAACACATAATCTATTCTGGTCTACAAAAATTAATCATATATAACATCTGTTGAGTATTTGGTACGTGACAGGCATTTTACTTATTATTTTAAAGACAATGTGTATTTTACCCTCCAGATTCAGTGTGGAGCAGATATTGTTAATACTGTTTTACATAATAGAAAAACAAATATTGGAGATTTGAGATAAATTATCCAATTATGAACCAGGGTAGGAATTAAACACAGTCTGATGTCCAATCCTCCCTGATCCACTACATTATGTCCAGCAGTCAGAACTGAACATCTATATAAAAAAAGAAAGGAACAGAAACAGAAATAACATGGGGTTGGGGGTTAAAGAGAGGGCAGAGGAATGGAAAATAAGAATCCAGATATATCATGTCCAGGTATAAATTCTCAATGATGGATGAAATCATAATGTACACTTAAAATGTACCAGTGAACTCAATAGAGACATATGTATATTTTTTAAATAAGCCAAAAAAAGAAACTACTTCAGGTGAATGTAGTACAAAGTAAAACTTGAAGAGCATTGATGTAATCCCACTTCCTCATTTTCCTGATCAGAAAACAATACCAACATACATATTCAAAGGAAATGAAATTATATCAAAGAGATAGCTGCAGTTCCCTGTTTATTGCAGCATTATTCACAGTAGCCAATATATGGAATCAACCAAGGTGTCTATCAATAGATAAATGAGTAAGGAAAATGTAGTATTCATTTACAATGAAGTATTAGTCAGCCATAGAAAAGAAATCAATCTTGTCATCTGCAGCAACATTAGTGGAACTAGAGGTCATTATGGTAAGTGACATAAGCCAGAGACACAAAGAAAAACATCATATATTGTCACCCATTTGTGAAAACTAAGGAGTCTCATAAAACAAAATGGAATAACAGTCATCATAGATGAAGATATAGAGGGGAAGGGGATGGAAAAAATTTAAGTAAGGAACATCAAAATACAGCTAGACCAGAAGAATAGTTCAAAAGCACAGTAGGGTAACTGTTGGTTATAGCACTCCAAGATATATTTCAAAGTAACTCTAAGAATATGGAAGTTCTCAACCAGAGATAATTAACATTTGAGGAGCTAGAAATGCTTATTACCCTGTTTCAATCACTTCATATTGCATACATGTATTGAATTATTGTACAATCCCAAAAATATACATATTTTATGACCCAATTAAAATATTATAAAAAGACAACAACTCCAAAGAAGTGATTTGTTCAAAGACACACAGGGCAGATGAAACGCTGCCACCTCCCAGGTCCTTGGCAGTGTCCTCTTCCGGCACCCAAGCCTCCCTGTCTACGTCCAAGAGGAAGCAAGTGTATAAATGAGTCAGTAATTATAATAAATGTGTGGTCAGATTGTGGGTACCCTTAGCTCCCTCTTCTGAGTGTTTTTCTCCTGGATATTTGGCTGTTATCAAATCTCTATCTCAGAGGAAAAGAGAAACCGAGTAAAACTCAATTATTTCCTTTCCGCTAGTGTTGACTGTTTAAGAACTCTAATAGCACGGGGTGCGGTGACATAGCAAGTTACTGAGGAAAAGAAATGAGCCATGGAGTGGATATGACTTCCAAATCAGCTGATGGAACATTCATTCATTTATTACAGACATATTTGTTCTGGCATTCATTAGGTCAGACAGTGGCTTTGTGGATGTATAGAGAAGTGCTGGTTTAGCCAACATTTCAAATTGTGCTTGTTGCAGAACTTTTTACTGCCACAGGCTCTATGAGTGGCCAGGCTTTCTGTATCACCTGTGCCTACACCACAAGGTTTTGCCATACCAGCCGGGTAAAGTACATATTTTGCATGGATAAATTTTTCATGCCAGGTTACTGTTCAATGAATAAGGAAATTTGCGTGTGGTTATGCAAAATTCTAAAACAATTGAAAATATCTCACATTTTAAAATATTTAACAGTATCTTTGGAGTACAAGCATATACGCCATAGGCCACTTCCCTGAAAAATGGTCACATATTAACAAATTGATCTCATGATAAGAGAGCTACATCTCTGGAAGAGTTCACACAGCATTAAATATAATATTGTGACTAAACTATATAGTCATGTATTTAAATATATTAGTAATTTTCACATATTACCAATAATCAAGTAGTCCGGGAAATGATATGTACATTTTTAACATCATTAAATTATACCTTGAATATCATTAGGAAAGAAGATCTATAACTTAGATTCTTTAGTTCTGAGGAAAGTAATGTGAAATATAGCAAGCTATTAAGAATTAATGAAGTCTGTATTTCAGAGAAGAGATTATATTTTCCAATAAAAACATTTTGGGAAATATTGTCTCAAGAAATATTTCTTGGATTGCATATTTGAGAAATAAGTGCTATAAAAATCTCATTGTTTGGGATTCTTTTTTTCTCAGTGACACTCAGGTTATGTTTCAATTTACAAAGCAATAAAAACAACCCTCAAATATCTGAGTGATTTAGGCCCACAAGCAAACTCTTTGCTAAAAAGACCTCACAGTTACCACCATGATGGTTATATAGGCTTAAAATAGGGAAGTTAACAAAACATACTGGCACTACTTGGACCCAGACACTGTGGATTCAAATCCTGACTTCCCATATATCAGCTCCTTGACCCACCATCTCTTATTTTCTCTTGTTAGTTAGCGTCTTTGTGGGATAGGTATATTTCTATTTCACTGCCCACTCTCCAGTGGGATGTGTGAAGTCAACCAGGTTCTACATGTGATACAGCACTGTGAATTACACATCATTGCAAATATATGTTCCTGATGTAAGTCATAAAATTTTCAATTCAGAGAAATATTCATTGAAATGCAATAGAAGAAATATCAAATTGATTCTTGGGATCACTTGCAGAATATGATTTTCTGAATTACAAACCAAGAAAGCATTTTCTCGGATATTTGTCTCAAATATTATGTTTTGCTTTACCCTTCATGAGTAGAGTGAGTTCTGATGCTGCTAATGCTACCTGTCTTCACCTGAACCCTAAACCAGTGATGCAAGAACCCTTGTGGTGACAAAAAAGCCTCACTGACTTTTACTGCGATAATTTATTTTAATGTGAATTTACAGAACTTTTGGTAGTTTAGTTTTATGGATTTATTAGCACTTATATTTTATCCTTCAAAAAATCTATAGGGGAAATGGCAGATGTAGGTCAAAGGCCATGAAGTTATAGTTATGGAGGATGGATAAGTCTAGAGGTACAATGTATAGCATGAGGTTAATAATGGTTAGCAGTAGCATATTATATACTGTAAATCTGCTAAAAAAGCAGATTTTAGGGACATTAACCACACACAGATGACCACACATAAAAGTAATTACATGATTGTTTGCTTGACTCTAGGAACCCTCTCACTCTGTGTATGTTTGTGTGTGTGCAGAAAAGCACAATGTTGTAGACTCTACTATATACAATAAGAAAATTTATGTATTTTATTGCCATTCATCTAAACTTTTGAGAAAGATAGTTACTGGTAGCTAATGTCTTTTTAGCTTTCTGTTGAAGTCAGGAAAAGTAAGGAACAAAATATTTTCTTTTCCTAGATTGTCACATGTGAGTATGAAATCTTTTTCCTAAATAAACTTTATAAATTCATGATTCTAAGCTAGTGATATTCAAACAGAAATTGAAATACATACACATATATATATACCTTTACTTTATACATATATATATATGAGTGAATTCATGTATATACCTTTAGTTCATATATATATATATATATATATATATATATATATATATATATATATATGAATCAACTCAAAATATTCATTTCTTCCAGTCAGGTTTTCTAAAATAAAACATGTCTGCTTCATTTCCCACCTCCACCTTCCCCTGTCATCTTGGTGAATAATGATTAAAATGAAAGTCCTTTTCATAATAGCTGCATTAATATTGTTCCCCTTTTCATCCTACCCAGCTACTGTAGTGAGCACAGGGAGAATTATTAAAATATTAACATATTTTTAAGAACTAAATTTTTTTCAATTATTGCTGTCATTTATTTGGGGCTTAAGCAAAAGAACAACATAATAATTGCATAAAAAATATATGTAAAATTCACTTCCTTATTTCTTAAACCCAGAGAAGTCCTGCTTATCCTGAGTGAGTTACTGAGTGGAGCTCCTTTACAGCAAGTCAAGAACCCAGGTTTGAGATGAGTCTGGATGCCACTGCAGCAGCGAAGACAGTAACTGGCAACTCCTGTCTCTTCACTAATAAACAATATTCTCTGGAGGGGTCTCTAGAACAGCTGAGAAGTGAGTGATGCACAGTGACTGGCTGCAAAGGTGTGCAGGCTTTATAATATGAGTAACTGTGTGGGCATGCTAACGAAATTCTTCAGTGGCTAATGTTGAGAACACTCAACAACACCCACTAAAATTACTGATGTCTCTTCAGTTTCATGATTAGCATTCCATGATTAGCTTGGTAAATTAAACTGCCCTTACATGGACAGAATAAAAGAATAAAAGATTAAGAGAATAAAAGAATAAAATGTCCATGCAAAAATAGTATTACAGATGACAAAAGAAGAGGTGGCAGGATACACTGTGCCAGTCAATTGATTTCATGAGGAGAATTGATTTGAGGATCCCAGGAAAAGGAGTAGGCAAACCTGAGGAAGCAAACCTTCCCAGCATCTCCATGGCTTCCGTTCACCTATAACCTGTTCCTAGTCTTCCTAGAAGAATAGTGGGTTTGAATTCATACCTTTTCCTAGTTCAATCCTCACTGCCACTTGGGAGAGGGGTTTGTTAGCCGCCATTTGTGTGGAATTCAGCAGTATAACCCAAACCTGGAAAAGATGCGACTGCTGGGAATCGTCCTTCTCTGGCCTCTGTGATGTTGCTTGTGACTTTTCTTCTGGTTCTGGTTGTGTAAATCTGCACAATGTACCTTTTAGTCCATATATTTCCGAAATATATACAAAATTTACACTTGCTGGGTGCGATGGAGCACGCCCGCAGTCTCAGCATTTGGCAGGCAAAGCAGGAGGAATACTGCATGAGGCCAGCCTGGGCCAAGTGGATGTAAGGCCAGCTGTGAATACATAGTGAGACTCTGTCTCCAAAAATTTTTTTTTTTAAGTTTACATTTTACTGCTCTTTATAAAAGTTCTAGGCTAGAGCTCTGAATAATCAACTGCTCTACTTTTAGAGAAATTCCCTATAGCATATGAATTAATAGTGAAATTTAATATGAAAGATTTTCTGAGCAATTAAAAAATTAGTCAATAACATTCATTATTTTTTGTAATGATGAATTTATTTAACCACAAATTCCTAAGCACCACCATGTACCAGCTAGGACCTGAAAGTATTAAAGCACACAAAACGGATCATAGAGGAAAAACTAAATCAGGTGTGTGAATGAGGATTAAGGTGTGATGTTGGGGTTAAGGGTGTGGATGATGGAAGCCCCGCCCTGTGTGTGGCTGGCACCAATCCAGAGGCTTGTAGCCTGGATGGAATACAAAGAGATAGAAAGAAGACAAGCTTGCTGCTGGTGCTCAATACTAACAGCCTTCCTGAGGAACCAAAAGATAAGAATTGTGACTGCTAAAGGGACAAATGTTAATCTTTCAGAAACAAGACCGTGGGTACAGCTAAGAGTCCCAGAATGAAACCAGAGCAGTAGCATGGGAAAGGCCCCCACAAGGTATAGAGGACAGCACATCACAACCCAAAAGAAAAAGTTCTGACATTCCCTCAAGCTGTATAGTAGGTCCATTAATTTCTGGCAGCAGCCAGCAATTAACCCCAAAGGATCATAGAGAAAAACAGAGGTAGAACTATATTTCAAAATAACTAGAAGAGTCTGGAGATTCCAATATACAAAAATGATAAATGCCATTTATTCTGATTTGATTTTTATATGCTATATACTTGTGCCAAATGATCAGATTGTACCCCATACTTACACACAACTGTGTCAATGAAAATGTTAACAATAATGGTGGAGAAACAAAGAGAAAAAGAAGGGAAGAGTAACTCCAAAGAGTGAGCCCATGGGAAGGCCAATATGTAGGGGTTGTGAGGAAGGGAAGGCCAACAAAGAAGAATAAGAAGGGACAGACAGAACATGGAGGAAGCAACAGGTCACTGTCATGTCCTAGAAGAACAGGGCCTATTTGGGCCAGTTTGCCTGAGATGGTCTAAGTTTGATGTCTGGGTTTGGTATAATTAGTGGTAGTGCCAATCTTTCACTCTCAAATATGCCTACCCCACTGATAAATTATGTGGCTTTTCTACACAGAAGCCAAGTAAAGAAAGTGGTTTAATTAGGAAGAATGATTGAGTACGGTACCTATACTGTTGCTCCTAAGTAAAATAAGCGGAGGGGCAAGAATTAGTCTTGGTGTTAGTGCCTGGAGGTCACTAGGAACTTACCAAACCAGTTTTATAGCCACAGAAGCATGCAAACCCAAGAAGAAAGGAAATGGGAGAAAAGATGATGACAGTAAATACGGGCAGATCTCTTAAGTAGTGTTGTACTTTAAAAAAAAAAGCCAAAAACTGATAGGGAGTGGGTGGTTAGAAGAAAAGGCAAATTAAGTCAGGGTTTAAGTTAGATGGGAGAGAGCTGTGGTAAACTTGCTGATTAGGGATGACCAAAAGAAAAGGCAAAAGTAATACTGAAAGAGAAAAAGGTCAGTAATGATGCTATATGTGAGCCCTGGCTGCTTTGCCATTATGGGCTCCTTCCTCCATAAAATAAATAAATAAATAAAAAGATGATTTTTGACAGTAATATGTAAAAATGAACACACTGGTCAAGTGTGTTGGCACATGCCTATAATTCCAGCACTTTTTACGAGTGAGACAAGAGGATCACAAATTCAAGTGCAGGCTGGGCAACTTAGCAACTCAGAGACTCAGCTCAAAATTAAAAAAAAAAAAAATTTAAACCTAGTAGTGGGAGTCCTGGCATGTAGTTCTGTACAAAGGGCCAAGGTTCAATCCCCAGTACTGGAAAAAAATATATATATATTCTTGATTTACAGTTCATATTTTTCTTTTGATTTTCAAGGAGCCCTTAAACTTGTTGCTTGTGAGCCCTAGGCAATGTACCCTCTGTGTCCCAGCTCCAACTTCCTGAGTGTTGTTAGGGAGGCTTGGAGAGGGGCCTGTTACAGAATGGCTGAGAGCTGATCTCAGAAGGAACCCCTCCCTGGCTGTTAACTCACAGGAACAGGAGCAGAGAGAGCCCAGGGACCCAGGCGGGGGTTGGGCTCAGAGATGGGAGCTGACATGAGGTTCCAAGATACCCCTCCGTTGTCTTCCTTTTCTCAGTCAGACAATAAACAGAGTACCAAGCTGAGATTGAGGATGGCAAGAGTGGACACAGAGATCTGAGGAGAGAGGAGAGAGACAAAGGTCTGAAACATTCTTCTAGGAGTGTGGGAGAGTGACTAGACTTGGGAAAATGCAGCAGGATTCCAGGATAACACTGAGTTCCCCTGAGGCTAAGTGAGAAATTTAAAAAACGAGACCAGTCAGCAGAAGTTAGGAGGGTTTCTGTAGCCATGTTCAGCTGTGAAGCCACAGAAGCAGAGCAGGAAGAGAATTGGATTCAAGGAGGGGTGGAGCTTGCCAAGCAAACAGAGTAAGAATCAAGGCACGTGCAAAATTATTATAATGGACCATGTAATTTAATCTGGACAAGGCTTGCAGTGGGATGTGAAAAGAGCAAAAGTTGAAATGATGGGAGGTTTGATTGTAGTTCCCAGTCAGGCAAAACTAACTAGAGTTAAGTTCTCAAGGAACTGAATTGGGGAGGGCCACTGAAGTCTGTGAGTGGGAGGCTCGACATTAAAACTGTGGAGGGTGTGTATTATTATTAGTAAGGAGGCCAAAATTAAAACAGAAAGATAGTATTTGCTGTGCAGAATTCAAACAATACTTCACCACTTCACACACTCAGAAAAGGCTAACCACTACCAAGAATTTTATGCTGGGCACAGTGGTGCATGTCTTTAGTCCTAGCTATTAGGAGGTTGAGGCAGAAAGATCACAAGCTGAAGACTAGCCTAGGAAATTTAGGAAGACCCTGTTTCAAAATAAATAGTATGATCTATCATATCAATATATTATCCCATGCCATGCTTTCTCATTGTTAGAACTCTCCTAATTGTTCATGTAGATCCACTTCACTTTCACTTTTATACACTAATTGGTGTATACCAATTTTATATAATATATACTGTGTATGTGGTGTGTACAAATACACTAATACACTAATTAGTATAAAGTTATTGACTACTGATTGATTTGGGGTAGTTACAAAAATGTGCTAACAACTCTGATTGCCTCCAATAGTCTAATTGGGGATACTTATTTTTATCATTGTTGCCTTAATCTCTTTATCAAAGCACATAATTATTAACTCAGTTTCAGATGTGCAGGATAATTTAGAGATCATTTAAACTCATACTCTCATTTTATAGCTTGAGAGCTGAGGCACAAAATAAAAGGACCTATGACTGTTTATAATTATAAGGGGAAGGATAATCACTTCTTAAGAAGTCCCAGTCCACTGTTCGGTATAAGGTGAATAGATCAAGTGAGGCTGGTCTCATCTTGGAGACACGAAGCTGCTCACTGCATACTGTTAACAAAACTCAAACACATTTTTCTTGCTAACAGGCACTAATGACTATAATAAATTAAGGAGGGTATAGCTAGGCAATAAACTATTAAACTTGACACAGTAAACTTGATGTCCTAATTAACATATTGACCAATAGATCTTACTAAGTTAAAAACCCTGCTCCTAATTCAGCTGTCATATAGTTTTTTTAAATACGTACAAGGACTAAAACATATCTATTCTTTAAATAACTGTTATACCAAGCACAATGTTAGAAAGACTCAGAGTAAACCCAAGTTTTGTCACATTTCCTCCATGAGTGAGGATACTTTGAGTTACCTCACAGTATTATGAAGATTAACAAGATTATGGCTATAAGTATTCTAAGCTCTCTGGATTTAAAAACTGCACTTGAGTGTCAATAGCATTCTTTTTATGTCTGGTCTGTGTGGTTCATTTTGTAGTGATACATGACTATAAAGTAAAGCACCGATCTTTTTATTTCTTTTTTTATTTTAAGGTAATACAAGGACATACTAATAATGACAATATAAAAAGACTTAATGAAAAAATAAAATTTCATAACAAAATAGAGAATAAAACCAGTAAATGCACTGTGTATCATGATGCTAAAAGAAGAATGCATAAGACTACTCTTAAACAAACATATCTCATCAAGACTCATGTATCGAAGCCTGCATTGTCCTGCCTGCCATGTGGGTACCACTGGAGACTATTTAATCTGATAAGGCTGCCATTGCTTATATTCTGAATTGCTCTTTAAGAACTACCTTGGAGCCAACTTAGAAAATACAAGAGAAAAGCAGCACATGAAAATTTAGGGAAATTATGGAAGTATATAGAAGTCTTTAAAAACAACATCAACTGTTCTTTTATCAGGTATTTCAGTACTCTACGGAGACAATGACCTGTGTAGCTAAGAAAAAAGCATTTACATAAGAGACGTGAGGCTAAAATTCTTTTTTTTTTATTGAATTCTTTATTGGTACAATTTTATATACATCTCAAAATCACATATAACATTGGGAAATTTGTACCAGTATATGCCACAAGTTAATTCTCATTTTTACCCATATCCCTACCCACTCCCCCCTCCTCCCCCCTTTATACATGCTTTTATTTTCTTTCTGTATCATATTTATTCCTTCCCCTTATCACATTCCCACACCAAGTTTCCTATAGAAATATTCC
>PVIC010033817.1:0-19943 GCA_004025085.1 Thryonomys swinderianus | reverse complement strand
AAAGAAAAATCCATTGAGGGCATCTCAGTAATCAGCAAGACTCCACCCATCACAGATCCTATGTTGCAAAAGTAGAAACCATTCATTCAAAAAGAAATCCCCTGGTCCCTCTACTCAAGACGGGATTTCTGAGAATTGTTTTCCTGGATTCCTTGCATTGTGTTCAGCACTCAGAGGCCAGTGTGTAAAAGAGTTTGACTTCGGACTGGAGGGTTAGCTCAGTGGTTCTGGTGCCTGCCTCGCAAGCGCAAGGTCCTGAGTTCGATCCCCGGTAACCACATATAATGCTGGGCGTGGAGACACGCCCACCAACAGTCAACACTGCATACCACAATGCTGGACGTGGTGGCTCACGCCTGTAATCCCAGCACTCAGAAGGCAGAGACAAGAGGATTGCTGAGTTCGCGGCGGCTTGCCTGGGCACCATAGTGAGCTCAGGGCCAGCCTGAACTACAAAGCGAGACCCTGTCTCAAAAAGCAAAAAAAAAAAAAAAGAGTTTGACTTCTATTGGGGCTGGTAGTAGACCTTGGCATCATCCATGCCATGCTGTTATTTCAGGCATATGGAGTGCAAGAACTGTGGGATCATGGAGACCTCCAGCTAGATTTCAAAATCAAGGCCTGGGAGGCCAGAAAATGTGCCCTGAGAGGTGAGTCTGTGAAAATTTGGGAATAAAGCTGAAGGTGCAGTGGGTATGCCAGGAACATGGAATGCCTAGTAAGGAAAGTGAGCAGGAGAGACCCAAAGGGGCTGCAATTGACAAGGTCATTGGGGTGGGACTTCTTGCCCCCTGGAATGTACTTCTCAGCACAGACACCCCGAACACTAGACACTGGGCACACTGTAGGGGTTACCGTTTTCCCCATGGGTTCTGATCTTGCTCTAGTCCTATTCTTTTGATCACTGTGTCCCTCTCTTTTGGATGGGGAGTACTTACCCTATGCTATTGTATCTTGGGATTAAATAACTTGGTTTTCTTTTTATTTTACATGTGTTACTAGGTAAGACTTTGATTTCTGTCTCAGGAGAATTTGGCCTTGGATTTTTGAATAATGTTGGAACAGCTGAGACTTTAGGGAGGACATTTAGTTGCATGCAGAATAGCTGCATCATGTTAAACAGAATGGTGACTTGTTTGTATTTGGAGGTAAGGTCCAGCTTAAGGAAATGTGTGTAGGTGTCACACTGGCAAGGGGCAGACTGGCATGTGAGCAGAACTGTCTACTTAATTGACTTGAGAGCTACTTATGGCGTAAAGCAATGGCTAAATGGCCAATATTCTCATTTTTGACTGTGAAATGTCTCTCATGTGAAAGACTCTGCAGCATTCTGAGTTCCCGCACACAGAGCCGACAGGCTCTGCCCACCACCTCTGCCTGAGCCTCTAGAGCCTCTTCTCGCTTTAGTCCTCTCCCAGCGCCCTGCCCTCCGGCAGCTGCTTCCTTAGTGTCCACTCACCCCTTGCTCTCCTCCAGGGCCGCTGCACACCTCGCCCATGGGCAGTGGACTTGTGCACTGCTGCATGTTGTGGGCCACGCAGCGCCTCCTGCTGGGTTCACTTGCCACTGTCTCTCTCTTGGCGCTCTTTACAGACTGCCATGGCTTCTCTCTTGTGGCTCACGCCCTCTTTTGCTAAAAACTCTATAGTCATGGAGTCAAAGCCATGTTTGTCGCGGTTGTGTCCCTGGGGCATCTGCCCTCTCCTGCTGGCTCCTGAGCCTCCAGACTTCTCTGGTTCTCCCTTCCTCACTCACAGCACTGTGCAGCTGGACTCTGCATCCTCCCAGCCGCCTGATGTGCTGCTGCTCAGGCCTCTGCACTTGCTGTCTACTCTGTGCCATGTTCTGCCCCAGCATCCACCCGCTCTCTGCTCCATGACTCGGCTTCATGTTGCTTCCTCACTGAGGCCTTTAGGACTGGGACATAAGTGGCACCCTTCTTGTCTGCTTTCCTGCCTCTAGAACACAACTAGAGCACAATACTGAACTTGTGTGTGTGTGTGTGTGTGTTTGTGTGTGCAGGCGTGTGTGCAAGCCCATCTCCTGTACTTACCACTACCACCCAGTGCCTGGAAGAGCTCCTGGCACACTGCACCTCACTACACTAGTCCTCGTGAAGAGGGCACGGTGTGTTTTTCTCTAACTTGCCATCCGCTTGGCTTGGCATAACCTCTCCACTCCCACACACACAGCCTCCCCAGGGTGAGCCTCACCCTTCCCTGTGGACGGTCCCTTGGAGTGTTTCCATTTATTTCCACAACCAGGAGTGTTGCTTCAACTATCCTTGCCTATGTCTCCAGGTGTGCAGAGCATTCACAATTTTCCTCTCTGAGTCTATTTATTAAAATTTTTACTTTTTATTTTATTAGCACTGTTTATAGTTCATGCAGTTTATAGTCATCTCAGGGACTGGTTACATATACATACCACAGCTTGTCTCTTTTTACTTTTAATCACCTTCCCCTTCTCTTCTCTCTTCCCACCTTCTCCAATTCCCCTACCACATTTTTCATTCTTGCTAATATTAATCTTAGCTGATGTTATAGCATATAATGTTTATATTCATTGAGTTTATTAGGTTCCTGTACATGGCATATCTTTATCCTGCCTATTTCTCCTCCCCTTCTTCCTCACCCCTTGTACTTTTTTCCTTGAACCACTTCCCTATTTCAAGAGACCCATCCCCTTGTCCACTTCTATCCACCCTTCATTAATCTCTTTGTTTTGCACTCAGACGAAAGATACGCCCTGTGGTATTTAACTCACACACCTGCTGATATCCCTGACCGACGGGTCTCACGTGTCTGCTAAGATGGGTCTGGAGTGTCCCGGAATCATGGAGTGGCTGGTCCCAGCCTGTGGAGCTGTTGGGAGCAGGTAGAACACTGAGGAGGTGGGGAAGTTAGATCACGGGGCCTGGCCTTGAAGGGGACGCTGGGTCCCAGCCCCTGCTTGTCTTTTTCTCTGCTCTTTGACTTCGAGGTGGTGAGCAGCTCCTCTACCACGTGCGCCCCCAGGATGCCCCAGGCAGCAGACCAGCAGACCATGGACTGAAACCCTGAAACTATGAGTTACCTCTCCTCACTCCCAGTGGGTAGCTGTCCTGTGTTTTGTTGCAGTGATGCTAGACTGACAGGTATAGCCTCTGTCTCCCTCCACCCCCTACTTTTGCCTGGTTGTGCTGTTAAAACCGAGTGCTGCACCTCACCAGCCACAGAATAGTAACTTGTTCTTTGTATTTGGAGGTGGGGTCTAGCTCCTCTCCTGAGAAAGCCTCCGGAGCCTTAGAAGTGGGGGCCTGCCCAGGCTGGACCAGGATCCATCTTCCTCCTGTGTCTGCTCTGCTTGGTTCCCTGGGGTGCGTTTCAGAATCCTTGAGAAGGATGATGGTTTCCAAGGCTTTCAGACTTCTTGAGTTGATTCCCCAAAGCCCTCGGCAAGAGTGTTTGTTATGGGAATAGCTCCAGCACGTTTGCAATTTCCATGCCCCTGGCACCTTCAATTGTCTTCATCAATTCCGCTTTCTGAGTTTGCCTCTTCAGGGAGCGATTCCCTCTCTCTGCTCAAGCTCCCCTTCGCTCAGAGCACTCTCCGTCTACCTCTTTACAGCCCATCGCAGCAGAGCTCGGTAGAAGGGGCGAGATGCACACGTGACCGTGACCGAGGAGAACCCCTCCCAGCCCGGCACACACACCTAGTCAGGAGCAACGCGGAGTTGTCCTGCTCCACAGATCCAGCACGCCAGCTATAATTCAGGGACATCTGTCAGATTTATTGACTAGTTCGGGAGACAAACTAGGGAACCATTTTCTGCTCCAAATCATCTTAAGCTTTGGAAAGTGACATGCAATTTTAAAAGTGAATTCGAGAGCTGCTCGCAACTTCCAAACAAGGCAGCGGAAAGCCAGCCACGTGCTGCAGGTGTCTTCGCCGGTACACGCGGCTGTCGTCTTGACTGCAGTAAGCAAGCCATGCCGATGCAGATCTGCCCGCGTACGATTCATTTTCCAGCTCGCACAGGGCGTCGGAAACTCCCTGGGCTGTTGTACAACCCCTCCCTGTCACCTCCAGGTGACACCCTGTCCTCTGCAGAGGGAGGGAAGTCAGTGCTGCCACAGACTGCCCTGTGCGCGAGGGCCCTGTCACGCCCCTTGGCAGAGACCCGCTCTGTAGACTGAGGAGCACATGGTCCGGCCTCCAACTAGACCTCCTCCGTCACAGAAACAAAACAGTGTCTTGCTGGTTGGTCCTCCCCAACCTTTGCAAGTGCCCCGACGCTAAGGGTTCTTCCTAATGTTGTTGACGCCACAACACCCGCCCTCTGCTGGGCAGCCACAGATACAACTAAAGCTAAAATACTTCCTGTTTCCCAGCATCCTCTGCTCGCACCAAACCTGCGCAACCTGAGGGCTGCGACCTCTCTTATTGATTTTTGAGATCATCGCTGAGAAAAGAGTCTTAAAATTTTATTCTCCCCTGCAAGCATTTTTGTCTAATATTCTCTAACAGGGGTTCAGTGTGTCCTTTGAATCAGAAGGGTTTTTTTAAAAAACATAGCGTTCGCTACTTGGCTATGGACCTGGGGTGATAAAATGTACATCTTTGTTTCTTTCTGAGTATGAGAACCAGGACCCTGTGTGGACAGGATGGGCCCTTCCATTCCAGGACTCTTGTCAGGAGATAGAATCAAAATTGTACCGTGCAATTTTTGCCTCAGGTGTTAGATTGGAGTCAAAATGTGGGATTCACGTTTTGCCTCAATTCAAGCTGTGTGTCCTTAGTCATTATTTAATTCTTTGGCCTCAGCACTTCCACATCTTTAAACTGACAATATAGATGTTCCTGGCCTGGGATGGAGTTCCATGTCCACAGACCCTTGCTAAGTGGAGAGCACCATCACTGTGCCTCATCTACAAAGCAGCACAGCACAAAGTGCTCAGGACCTGAATGCCAGCCTGCAATGAGCGCACTGCCCTGCAGGGTCATGTGTCCTGGCCTATGTGTGGCCATCTTCCAGCCATATCATGAAGCGTTGGAAGTCATGCAGGATTTTTTGATAGTACCGGAAGTGAAAAGCAGACTTGTTTGTATCTGTGCAAAGCTACTTGGAAACTCCTGTTGCATGCTGCTGGGTCAGGCCTGCCATCCTCCACTTGCCAGGCTAAGGAATCAACAGCCCTGGGTGCTGCACACAGGGCTGGTCCCCAGGAACAGCATCTCCTTATCAAAGCTGCCAATGGGCCGTATACCCTTTGAGGGTGGTGCTGGAGACCATGGGCTGTCCGCCTCCAGCTCTCCTCCCCTGTCCTCCAAGTACAGCCCCTACGGCCACATGGAGTGGCAGCAGGAACATGTTTGGGACTCCTCGTGTCACTGTGGTGCCCACAATAGGCCAGTGGCTTTTCTTATCATCCAGAGGGCAGACAAGGAGTCTGTCCACACCAAGCAGGAAGTGTCCCTCAATCTCACTTGCACCATTCTGGCCACATATGCAAACGCTCATCTAGGGTTTTGTTTCTGATGTTTGACATCCTGACCTCGAACTTTGTCTTTGGTTTATTGAGACAGGGTCTCTAGGGAGCTTGGGCTGGCCTTGGACTTGTGATCCATGTCTGGACTTCAGGCCACTGCCTGTTGCTTTTTGTGAAGTCCAAGTCCCTGGTTTGTAAAGGCTTCTCCTTGTGGGTCCCACATCTGTGTCACTGTCCTGATTTTCTGCCCAGACGTGTCAGGGACACCCACTCTGTTCAAGAATCCTCTGAAAGGAGGCTGGCCATGGGGTGGCAGAGGATGAACACACCTGGAGGAGTCTGTCTCTTGCCTGCTCACATTTGCTCCTGCTGGAAGAGGCACAGGAAAGACAGAAAATGACAAAGACAAACGTTTGGGTCAAAGACAAACAGCCCAGTGAAGCCAGGTCTGTGCTCCATTAGAACAAGACTCAGAGCTCTAGAGTGACTGATATTCTATGGGGGCATGGTCAAGAACACACACGCTGGGTCAGGCAGCCTGCACCAATTCCTGATGGGACAGCTATGGATCAGCCACTCAGTACCCTTGAATGAAGGTCCTCATCTACAATGCTGGAGACAATAGCAATATTTCCTTCCGGGGCTTGTGAGGGTGCACACGGTGTCTATGGAACAGTTCTGGCACCACACTGATGAATACGGATGCCTGTGCCCTCATCGCCATGGGAGAACACCAGCACTTGGTACTCACCTGGCCCTGTAGGTGTGTGGTCACCACACTGCCGTGACAGTTTCCTTCCACAGGCTGTGGTTCAGGGAGGGGATCCCCATCCCCAGGCTGGAGGTCCCTGCTCCAGGCATCTGGGGCTGACCCTCCTGAGGTCTGTCTTAGTGGTTAGTAGGAGAGTCATTATTTGTCTTTGCACCAGCTGCTACCTGTGCAAGTCTGCACCCAAATCAACCCTCCTTACAAGGACCCCAGACATGGTGCATCTGGAGCACTGAGAGGCCTCGTTTGAACTCTTCGGTAAAGACCCTATACCCCACAGTCTTCTCTGAGACAGAGGGTGGCTGGGACGCTCTGGGAAAGAGGCTAACAACTCTGTCCATGATATTAAGCCACTGAGATTTCAGTTTGCTTTGCAAGTATTGAAGCTTCCTCTGGATAGCATTGTATATGGTTTTCTCTACTTTTTCAAGAAAGAAGTTTTAAAATAACAACTAGTGGTTTCCCCTTCCTATATAAATATGACTTGCTTTTAGATATGAATAAAGCAGAAACAATAGGAAATGGAATCTGCAGCACTGGAGATAAAATAAGGATAAGCTCTTCTGGCTTGGTTTGGGTCAGGTGCTGCCGTGAACGTGGAGAGGAGATGGCACAGCCAGGTCCCATGCACCGGGCACCAGCAGGGGGCCATGCGGCCTTGAGACATGAACTGTCAGCTGGTCCTCTGTCTTTCTCTGATCTCAAAGTGGTTATTGGTTGGTGATTTAAAGCACAATAGAACCTCTGATAATCTACTGTGGAAGATCAGGTTATTTATCATGGAAAAAATGAAACTTTAAATGGCAAGAGAGAGGTAGCACATCACAGGGGACCCATTGCAGTGCTGAAGTTCCAGGATGGAAGTGTCTATCTCGCCTTCTGGGAAGGCAGCTGTGGTGAGGGGAGACCCTTGGGGCTGGGAGGAGGGCTTTGAGGGCCCCATCCCAGTCTCTGGTCAGTCATCTAGCAGAAAGAGAAGGCCCAGAGAAAGCAGGCAGCACCCAGAGCTGTGGATTGATTTGCCAGACATTGAAATTTCTCATTGGCTTTCACCCTAAGAGTGAGTGTGTGTCTCTCTGAGGAAGAGAAACAGTTTTGGAAGTAAAATCATCACAGTTACAAGTGTGGTAAATACACACACAATGATTAGGAGTAATTTATTTAAATGGAAATTAAGTTATGAGGACAAAACCTTCCTCAGATACAGAGGCCCAGGTTAGAAGAAACTTTTCCCTCTGGCCTTGGGAGTGTCCCACCATGGCCCCATTCCTAGGCCACAGTCCCCACCACACCCTATTCCCTGCTTCCGTTTAGGGGCCTGTAGTTCTTCAGGACAGCACTGTGAGTCCTCCACGGGGAGTGTGGAACGGCTAAGAATTGGAGTTGAGCTAGCTGGGCTGTTTTATATTTTTGCACACATTATACTGGAAGAAAGGGCCTATTAGCTTCTAGACATCATCACTCCCAAGAACAGGAAGCAGGAAACAGGAAGCAGGAAGCAGGCAAGTGGCACTTGTGTGTTCAGACCTGACTGCTGATAGAAGCTTTTGGGCTGTCCACAGTGATGTGGCAGGGCTGGGTGTGAAACAGTGCCTGAGGCTTGGGGTGCTTGGTGACACCAGCTTGCAGGAGGTGGAACAGAATGATTCCTGTTACAGGGGACCAGGACCCCGGGAGATGACACTACCCAGTCGGAAGCCCGATGTGAGGAGAAAGTGCCAGTGTGTCATTCTCTTCACTCAGAGAAGCCTACAGGGACCAGGTAGTTGGCAGTGGTGTGTCACTGGAAGTGGGCACTAGGGAGGGGTTGAGGCAGTGGACAGAGACATGTGGCCAACAGGGGGTGGGGAGACAGCAGGAGATCTGCTTAAGGCTCCACCTCCACCCACTGCTTCTCTGCCATGTCCTTGGTGGAGGAGAATGGGCTTGTGATCCCTGAGGGTGTGTGTGGATCTTCCATCCTGGACTCCTTAGGAAGCAGCCCCATGTTATCATGAGCAACTCTGAGTCCTGAGGCCCTGAGCTGGGCTGAGGCCGCTGGGGGCGTGAGGGCTGCCATTACCAGGAAGAGCAGAACCGATTCTGCCCAGACACTGCCAGCCCCGGTTCCAGAGGTCTGGAGCATGTGAAAGGACTGCGCCCTTGTGTTTACCCTCAGGTCCCGCTGGCTGTCCCCTCCTCCTGTGTCCTCACACTCTTGGGTCAGGAAAAGGCAGGCCCCACAATGTCAGAGATGGCGCCTGCCTGGTCCTCAGCTCTCCCGTCACCTCTTCTCCTACCAGAAACGCTCCTCCCTCAGCCTGCACCCTTCCTGCTTTGCCTCTCCCCTGTCCGCCCTTTATACAACACGCCTCCCCGACTTGTACCTGGGCCACGGGTCCTGTGTATACACAGTGGATGCTGCCGCACAGTCCAGCCCAGCCCTCACGCACAGAGCAGCCATAACCCTGCCACCTGGGGTGAAACGCAGGACTGCTCCTGGGTTCTGGGCTCCTTCTCCACTGCTGCCCAAGCCCCGGTGGCCAGAAAATCAGGGCTGTGGGAGCAACCGGAGGCAGCTGGGCTCTTAACAAGGAGGAGAGGCTGGCACTCAGGAGGAACCACCCCACCCTGGGAGGCTGTGAAGGCGCCCTGGTGACTCACTGCCCTCAGAGGACTCTGGGCAGGGAAGTGACAGGGAAGCATGGAAGGCTTCTGGGTCCTCCCCAAGACCTGGGAAGTCTCTTCGTCATCCTTGGTGATTGTTCCACAGTGGCCCCAGAGTGTCCTTGTGGCTTTCTCAGGTGGGGAGGGCACTATGACAAGGGTTTGGTGGGGTAGGGCTGGAGCAGAGGAAGCTGGCAAAGCTAGTACGTGTGTGTATTGTGTGTGCATGTGTGTATACATAGGTATCCCTATCTGTCTATTCACCCTTCACACATACACACCATCACATGTCCATCCATCCACCACCAAGCAAGTGTAACACACATTTGCAGGACATCCATCCGCTAATGGACCCACACAGACACCACCCCCACATATGCACACACACGCACACCATGCACACACTCACACACATACCACATGAACACTCACACACACACCAGGCATACACTCACACACCTGGCCCTGGGGTGAGACCGGCTGAGAAGGTGATTTCCTGGAGACCGTGGACTTCTCAGCAGCTTGCTCATGACTGCCTGGCTGAGCATGACAGGCTGCAGCCCCCATGACGCAGCTGCCCTGCATGAGGTTTCGCTGCTCAGAAGGAGCAGCGCCACTGTCTCCTTCGAGCCCCGCTGGGTCTGTGGCAGTTGCTGGAACACTGGACGCCCTGGGGCAGCCACAGCTCCCCCAGCTTCTGAAGTGTGCTCATGACAGGATTTTCCCTCCTGTGTTGAGCCGCCTGAACAGCTCCAGGAGGGAAGGACAAGACAGAAACACGCCTGCGAGCAGCAGTCCTACTGGGGCAATTAAACTTCCGTGGAGCGAACAGCAGCTTAATCATCAGGGTGCTCATAGTCCCGGCCTGGATGCCCCCAGTGCGCAAAACCACAGCAAGCACTTTGGGAAACAAGTGGAAATGGCTGGAGCCTGCTGAGTCTGCCGGGAGGCCCTGAAATGAGTCAGTTTGCCTTAATAAAGCTGTGTAACATTAATTGAAGGTCAAGTCAGGCCAGGTTTGAGAGAATGAAAAAAAAAACGGACTGGATGGGCCTGTGGAACCTGGGCCTGGTGAAGCCCATGGCCGCACCCAGAAATCCCAGGAGGCCACACACCTGTGGATCTCTGAATCCTCCACTTGTTTCTGTGTTTTGACCTTTTATGCTGCTACTATAGACATATATAGCGTTACTGAGCTATTTTATGGGACTTAGCTGATGATGATGAAAAACTTGAATCTTCTGAGTCTTTCTTTTGCTGGGAGTGATATTTTCATGGATGAAACTGATGGGTGGTGAGCTGTAAGTGGGTGGAGCTGCATCTGGCTGTTCTGACCCAAACTCCCACGTCATGAGGACCCGGCAGAGAAGCCCATACCCAAAATTGGCTCTGAGAGCTGTCAAGGCTCAGAAACCGCCCATCCTCTCTGAAGCAGAAAGGACACACTGACAGAAAACCTTCTAAGTTGGTGTTTATTCCTAAGCTCAATCCTGCTATTAAAATTGTGCTCAGGGGCCAGAGATTTAGCTCAGTGGTTCTGGCACCTACCTTGCAAACGCAAAATCCTGAGTTCGATCCCGGTAACCACATACAATGCTGAGCATGGTGACTCATGCCCACCAGCAATCAGTACCACATACCATAGTGTCTGGCATGGTGGCTCATGCCTGTCATCCCAGCACTCGGGAGGCAGAGACAGGAGGATTGCTGAGTTCAAGGCTTGCCTGGGATACATAGTGAGCTCAGGGCCAGCTTGAACTACAAAGTGAGACCTTGTCTCAAAAAAAAAAAAATTATGCTCAGGATTAGGTGTGATTGAAACAACTGTGAATACTTAAATTCAAACACACTTATCCCACCGTTCTTTCTGGAGCAGCTCTGGAATCCTCTTTCATGAGTGTCTTTATGAGGTTTGCATAAAAAAACAAAAAAGCAGTGAACGCAGCTGCCAGGCGCCATCCAGGGGAAAGCCAGGCTTTCCAAGACATGGCAGCACCCTTTCCTCCACCTGATTCTCTACGTCTATGGCCATACAACTCCTGGAGGTTCCCCAAAGTCAAAGTGACAGTGAAGGTCAAAGTTTTGAATCAGCTGAGACGTGGAGCTGGCCATTAGACTATAATGAAAGACACTCAGAAAAGAGATCGCCCAGAATCATTTCCCCTGTGGCGAGAGTAATGGGATAAGTATGTTCCTCTCGAAGGGGCCGATTCCGAGGGGGATTTGCAGCAATGTGTCCTTCACTCTAATACATTAGTTTAAATTTCAGTAGCATATTTTGGTCACACTGCACACTTGGAAAGAACCTCGTGATCAGCTCTCAGTGTGCTGGGTGAGGGCAGAAGGTTCTAGAACATGGTGAGGCAGAGTCCAGGGTCACCATCAAGTTCAACTTAGTGCTTGGCTCACTGCTGACCATGTAGGCCACCCCTGGTTAATCTCCTGCTGCCCAAATCCAAATGCTGTTTGGAGAAGCTAGACTTGGCTTGCACTTAACACTGTGCAAAGACCTTCCCTCGGTTTCCCTCCTTCAGCTGGCATTGTGTCCCCTGAACCCCGCATAAGTGGGGCACCACATGAGCTGCGTGATCATCCAGCTTATGGGCCAGGACAATGATCTTGGAGAAGCCAAGCAGGGTGGCTGACTGTGGAGCAGCTATTTGGTAGACAGAAAGGCTCACAAACTCATAAGCGCATCCTGTCCAGAGAGCACAGGAGGGCCAGCGGGTACTGGACTGGAGTGGACATGGCTGCTTGTAAGGTGCTGCTCTTCTGAGAAGGGAGATGTGAGCAGAGCCCTGAGGATGGAGGGATCCACTGTGGAATCTCTGGGAGCCATGTACTGCAGCCAGTGGGCAGCTTGTGCAAAAGCCCTGGGGTGACATGCCCTACATGTCTGAGGAGCCATGAGCAAGGACTAGAGCTGAGAAGGGGGCAATGAACTAGTGGCTGAGATGGAGAAGGCACCCAGCACCTGCACCCAGGAGAGTGGGGACCACACTTACTGGGGCATGAGCCACAGGAGTGTGAGCAGAGGGGTGCTATTGGACACAGTCCAGAGAGGAGGCTGCTGGTGGGGTCAGCCAGGTGGGATCAGGTGGGATGGGCTGGGCAGCAGGGCCGGGTGAGTGTGTCCAGGGTCTGGGTGCAAGTTCAGAGTGACCATGGATACTGTAACAGCTGATAATGGGCTGGCTGCACATGGAAGACAGGAGCAAGAGGTGGTTTCTGCCTGAAAATCCAGAAAAATGGCCCCACCCCCAAATTGGAAGGGGAGATATGAGAGGGTGGGAAACCTGGCTGAGTTATAAGGCAGGAAGCCAGACACCACCTTCCGCTGTCCTCCCAGGGTCATCCTGAGTTAGCCTGTGGCCTCAGACCCTGGCGTTGGTAGCCTTGAGGGAGCAGCTCCCCAGCAGTGTGGCGCCTGTGTCATGTGCACATAAAGCATGTGCAGAGGTCAGAGCCACTCCATGCTGCAGTGACACACTCGCTGACTCTGTGTCCGGGACTCCATCATGGCTGCGCTTTGTGGAGCCGAGGCTGGGGAGGCAGCCTTTGAAGACCTGCAGGGCCACAGCCACAAGAGCCTGGCGCGACTTTCCTGGGCAGGTGTAGGTGGAAGCGCAGCCCAGCCGGCACCCAACTATAGCCTGGCCCAGCACACAGCTGCTGCGCTGATCCCCTGACCTGGGGAGACTACAGGTTAGGGCACAGGAGCTGCAGGCGCTGCTCTGCTTGGAGTCTTTTCTTACACTGTGGTTACAACACCACAGCTCTTAGTAGCTGGGCCCTGGGAGCGCTCTAGGCACTGCCAGGAAACAAAAGGGTAAGAAAATGTGGCATCTATACAGTGGAGTATTAGTCAGCCACAAAGAATGAAAATCACGTAATTGGCAGGAAAATGGATGAAGCTTGAGACCATCATGCCAAGAAACAGGTCGGACACAAAAAGGTAGATATTGTGTGGTTTCTCTTATAAGAGAAACCCAAAATATAAATACACAAGTAAAATAAAAGAGAGATGGTAGGAAAGAGAAGGCAGATGGGGAAGGGAGTGGGGGAAGGAAGGAGGTAGGAGGAGGGGGTGGGGGTTGAAAATGAGCAAGCCATGAAAGCAGGCATCAGTTCCTCGTGAACACAGCTCTCCTAGGCTGTGAGTACACAGTGATGCTGAGGAGGACTCTGGGCGGGGAGATGGGCGCAGGCCTGAAGATGTGCCAGGCAGCCTCCCGGCCATCCTGCAACCTGAGGACACTCAAAGCACCCTAAGAGCACTGAGCATTTTGCAGCAGATAGGACCCCCAGGCAGGGAGTGCAGAGTGACTGGCCAGTGCCCGCAAGCCACCCTCACCCAGGCCGCATGGTGCATGTTACTGCAAATTAACTCTGGACAGAAACGAGAACATATGGATTTGACCAATAACCTCCCTTGAATAAGAGCCCTTGGCTGCAGATTTGGGCCATCCTCTCACTCTCTTCCTCTGCCCAAAGCCACGGCCAAAGCTCTTCTGGTCATCTCACTCAATGGTTATTTGCAAGGGGATTTTTATTGTAATCTTGGAGGTTTTTTTCCTATTTGTCTTCCAAGCTGCAAAGGGCAGGCATTCTTGACATCAGCGCTGACTGCCCAAGCCAGTGGCTCTGGTTTCTTACCTGAATTGCAGAAAGTGCTGCTCAGGTACCGTGCCAGCTCATTTTGTGACTCCCTTGGGCTATGGCTTTTCTCACTGATGGAATATTCATAAACGACAGGAGAGGAGGTGATGTCCTCTGATTGCTCAGCACGGGGGAGGTCTGCAGCCACTCACCCTATGTCTGGGAAGCTCCTGCCACAGACCTGCTCTGTCCTTGGCTCTGATGTGGGAAGGAAAGTGTAGTGTGGCTGGTCCTTGGTGGGCACCAGCTTGCCATGTGAGACACTGAACTCCAGACACTTAAGTCTCCAAAGAGAGAGACATCACCCTGGGGAGATGACACTGACTCCTCGCTCTCCTTCCTCCTTGCCATGGGGGAACATGCTGTCTCACCAGTGCCTAGGCCAGGGATCAGAGAGCAGCCCCTTCAAGTCAGCCACTTGGTCAGCAAAGGAGTAGACGGGACAAGACACAGATGACAGCAGCACACTCACTGTGTCCCCATCCTGCTGCTGAGCACAAGATGAGGGCGCCCTGTCCTTTCCAGAAGGAGGATGACTTTCCTGGCATGGTGGCTTCCAGGAAGGGCATCCGTGCAATGGTGGAACTAATGGATAATAAAATAAGAACCTGAATCCATCGCATTTATAACGGTAAGAATTATTGCATACAGGGTAGACTTATGTGTCTTCTAAAAGTCGAGTCCTGGCTGGCTTTAGCATAGAGGAGCCAGAGATGTGGTCAGAGAGCTTTGTGCAGAAGGCTTCATAGGGTGTAAGGGCAAGCCTGCTTTGTATTAACAAGTTCATAAATACACCCCCGGGTCCTGTTCAAAACGAGCTGATTCAGCTCTGGCCAGGCCCAGGCACTGTCTGCGGTGCTGGAGGTGCCTCTGGGATCATAATGGCGAGCCCCACTCTCTTGGCGCCTGGAGTGTACAAGACTCCCCGAGTCTTACAACATACTGAGCTCCACTCATGGGGAGACACTGCTGGTGGGAATGCACATGAGTGTAGCCATTAGGGGTGCTGAAGGGAAATTGTTCAAAACTAGAAAAGGAGCTACCTCCTGTTCCATTTCACTTCTGGGTGTACACACATTGGAGAACACCCACACTCCCTTGCTTACTGTGGCCCTGTTCACAGCAGCCAAGGGAAGAAGCCAGCCTAGCTGGAAAAATGGAGAGAGAAAAGGCACACCTGAGAGACATGGATGGAACCAGAGGGCAGTACATGAATTGAAGTCGGAGACAGGATGCATATGGGAACAATCTGGCTTACACTGAGAACCTGAGAGGCTGATCTCATGAAAATGGAGAGGAGAAGAGTAGTGATTAGAGTCTGGTAAGTATGCTAGGAGAGGATGGAGATGGATGGTGAATGGGTACAGCTGGATAAAAGAAATAGCTTTTACTGTCCCTGGTGTGGGATGTAACTACGGTTGATGATTAATTGTGTATTTCAAAATGACCAGGAAAGAAGATTTTGAATCTTGCAACACAAAGAAATGATAAATGACCATGATCTGATCCTCACATGTTACATGCTTGTATTGACATATCATGCCTTATCCAATAACAATGTGTGATAATTAGGTGTTGTGCCCTTTAACCCTGTTGTATCAACTTGACAAGTAAGAAAAGACTTCCAGGTGTGTCTGTGGGGTGTTTCCAGAGATGATTAGAATGTGGGCCAGCAAACTGAAGGGAGGATCGCCCTCGTTGTGGATGGTCCTTCCAATGGGCTTGCAGCCCAGGCAGGAAGAAAGAGGAAGCCTACTGCTTCCAGTATAGACAGGAGTTAGAGTCATTGGGGCAGCGAGACCAACTTCCCTTGTCAAGAGTGTACCTTTGCCTCTTCTCTAGGAGAGAGAGGCATGACTTAGTTTCCAAAGAGCCAAGGAGGCCTCCTCTGCCTGTGACCCTGCCTGTCGTGCTGAATAGCCCCACACCACGCCATGTACATATCTGGTGAACAGCCAGCCAGGCTCAGCGTCCTGGGATCTGTTTTCACTTTGTGTACAAAATTCATGGGGGTTTTGTTCCTAAACAAAGCATGGTAAGTGTTTTGGCCACACTTTAAATGAGATTATTATAGACTGAGAAACTGTTCCTGCCTTAATTAGAAAAAATCCTGGTGCTCATACTGGGAGGCTAATTGGCACCACTAAAGCACTGAATGATCCCTAATTTTGCTACTTAGAGGCACACCTGGTGACTCGCCTCTCAGTGGTACCCAAAGACTCGGGTGGCAAGGATATAAAAAGAAGCAGCTGCAGGATGCAGAGGCTGCGAACATGAACATTGAGCGCCTGCTCCCAGCACTGGGCCCTGCGCAGACCCTACTGCAGGCCAGGTGGGTAGTACAGCGAGGCCACACCCAGGGAAACACTACCCCGTAGGGCGGTCCTACCTGCAGGTGTGGCTGACCTGGGATGGGCCACCACGGGGAAGCCACCAGACATGCTGCCTGTGTGTGCAAAGGGAGCCAGAGAACCGGTGGGGGGGAACAGGACACTTTCACTGCAGAAGAGAGGGACAGAGGAGGCTGCTATTTCTTCCTTCCACCTTTCCTCCCCCTTATTATGGAGCTAAATCACCAGCTCTTTTTTATAATCCATTTTTAGACAGGATCTTGCCAGGTCACTGAATTGCCCAGGCTGTGCTCAAACCTGCAACCTTTCTGCCTCAGTCTCTCAGAATGCCCCACCATGGCCAGCTCAAACTACAGACTTCACAAAATCCCCCAAGGTATTGTCCAGGGGATCATAGGCCCACCCTAGGAGCCTGACCCAGGACCGTCATGCACCAGGAGCACAGCCAGTACTGCCTGTTGCCTCTGGTATTCCCTCATCTCATTCTTGGACTCCTCAGTGATGCCGGAGGCCGCCAGGGTACACACTGGGTTCTGAGCGAGCTTGAGTCCAGTGAGAGGCTGGCGATGTCTCCCCCACCACCTGGCTTCAGAACTATCTTCATGAAACTGAAGCATCTTGGGAGGGTGAGCACCGTGTCATCACTATAGTGTGATCCAAAGTGTCCCCCATAGTCTGGTGGTATCACCTCACTTACCAAGGTGGCACTGGAAGGAGAAGCCTAGTGGGGCTTCTGATCCCTGAGAGTGAATCCTCAAAGGGGACAGCGGCACCCCCGACTCATCCTCTGTCTCTGCCACTTCCCTGCCACAGTGTGGTCATTGCACTTTGCCTCGTGTTCCTGCCAGGCTGTGCCCAAGCACAGGCCCCAGTGGCTGTGGGTAGAAAACTCTTCACACAGTTGTCTGTGTATTTGCTGCAGTGACGCAGAATCAGACAGACAGACAGGTGCTTTGGCTCTGGACCCAACAGGATTTTCTATTTCTGAGTCACCCAGAACAAGGGCAACAAGACACACAGACAGACGCACACCAAGGTCTGACCGTCCTGCTCCTTATCCAAAGCTCCAGTTTCTCTCCCATTATCTCACAGTCTGGGAAAACCCCTCTCTCCCCACCAAAGCTTTGTGGAGTCCTTATCTGAAAACAGGTATCTGAAGGCTGGCGCTGCCCAGGGGCGTCCTAAATGAACTCCTTTGTCCGAATGAAGCCTTCGGAGAAACTGGTGCATTACCAAAGCTCATATCAGTCCATTGCTAATAATGGAAGCTCTGGAAGCTTAAACCAGCCCACAGGAGAGAGGATGCCTTATTACCTTCTCCTCCTCTGTGGGCTTTTCACAGCATTTTGAAAAGAAAGGTTTATTGCCCTGGAGCTCAAGACTTCGTGAACATTTTGGCAAAGTAGAGCACGGGTGACTTAACCAGGTCAAACTGCTTTTTAAGGGCTTATACTTAAGAACTAGTCGTCTTAGTTAATATCCCCGCTGACTTCAAAAGGTGTGAAAGAGATTCAGAGGGAATTGGGGGAAGTCGGCTGGGGACGGGGAGGGTGCCCTGGCTTAGACCGCAGTGAACAGCTCCGGGCCAGCATCCAGGTGTGACTGCATACTTAGGCTACAGAGGTCTTCCCTCAGGTTTGGGACTGACCTTTAAGAAATGGCATTTTTTTTTGCATTATTCAGTAAACTTTATTGGTACATTATATACACAGCTCACAATCACACAAAACATTGGGGAATTTGTACCAATATGTGACACAGGTCACTTCTCACTTTTGCCCACATTCCTGCCCCCCACTCCCCCACCACCTATATACATACTCTTTTATTTTTTTCCAAATCATATATATTCCTTCCCCTCATTACATTCCCACACCAAATTCCTTTTGGATATTACAGAAACTATCATACATTCTAGAGCTCCTTTACCTTTACAGGTACTTATATCAAAGAAAAGATCCGGTATTTGCATATCTGTTCTATTTATTTCACTTATTAGTGTGTCCTCCAGGTGTCTCCATTTGCACATAAATAAATCAATCTTGTCGTTTTTATGGCAGAGTAATACTCCATTTTTTTTTTTAAACACATCTTCTTTATCCAGTCTCCAGTTGATGGGCATTTGGGTAGTTTTCAAGATTGGGCTATCATGAACTGAGCTGCTATGAACAGAGGTGTACATCTGTCTTTCCAATTTGATTTTTTAAATTCCTTTGGGTATATTCATTTTTTTTTTCTTTGAAGACACTGAGATAGAGTCTTAGCCATAGACAAAGGCATAACTATTTTTGTGACTCCAAGGAGGAGAGATGACCAGGGAGGGTGAATGGGGAAAAGGCAGCCAGCACAGGACACATGATGGGTTTGGCCCTTCCCTGAGAGGATCATTGCTAGACTTAGTAAATAAAACTCAGGATTCCCAGTTTATCTGAATTTCAGATAAATGACAAGCAATGTTTTAGTATAAAATTATACCATGCAATTTGGAGGATATACCCAAAACTATTTATAGTTTATCTGACATTGGAACTTAACCAATACCCCATTGTTCTGGCAAACACGATTGATCAGGGAAACCTCTGGGAAGATCAGAACCTCTAGGGAAGCCTCCTGGTGTCTGTTGGGGCCTCTTGCTCAGGGCTAAAGGAAAGCGCCCAGCCATCTCCTGAACCTCACTGGCTGAAGGATGCTGGGGGTGCGCTTAACTTCTGGGTGTCTCCTGTCTTTCAGGGGGCCCCCAACCCAGTGGACACCAGAGAATCCTGTGGGTAGGAATTAAGGGCTTTCCTGGGCCTTGAGTCAGGTAATTCAGGGTTTCCATGCAAAAAGGTGGTCAAAGACCCCGGCGAAGTGATCTCCGTGTTGCTAGCTAGAAGAAGACTAAAGCAGAGGGCTCAGCCTGGGGCCCACAGGAAGGTTGGGATGGGCCTGAACACACAGGCTCCTGGGCACGAGGGCCACCAACATCAACCCAAATGTGCGTGTTCATTGACTCAGCAAATACTAATCACAGTGTTCTGGTTTTTGGTCAGTGTATATCTCAGTGGACACCTGTGGATAACACTTCTTGGATTATTTGTGCATATTTTTTCAAAAATCCTTTGAGAATATTTTATGGGTCTATTTCTGACTTCTCTGTTCTGTCCCATTATCTCTGTATCTACTTTTCTGGCAATATCCAAATTATAGGTTAAAAGAGCTCTATAATGTCTTGAAATTGGACAAGCTAAATGTTATCTTTTTCAGAATGTTTTAGTTACTCTAGTTCCTTTATGATCTTTACAATAATCTTGTCTATTTCCACAAAAGTCTTAATGAGATTTCAACACAATCTGTATTAAACTTGTATGCCAATTGAGAGAAAATCGACAAATTCACTAAGCTGAATCCTTTCAATTCATGGATATATTATGTCTCCATATAGCAAGAGCTTCTAATTCTTCCATTATTTTTTTGTAATTTTCAGTATACAAACCTTTTTAATATTTTGTTACAATTATGTCCACACATTTTGATTTAAGTAGTTATAAATTAAAATGCATTTTAAAAGTCAGTGTCCTGTCCTCAGTGATATATGTATGTTTACTTAGTATCCAGGAACCTTGTGGAATCTATATATTTGTTGTTCTTTAGCTTTTCCTCAGGATTATTTGTAAATTCCTTAGAATTTGGGGCTAATCACATCACCTACAAATAGGGACATCTCTCTCTCTCTCTCTCTCACACTCTCTCTCCCTCCCTCCCTCCCTTCCTCTCTCTCTCACTCTCTCTCCCTCCCTCCCTCCCTTCCTCTCTCTCTCCCTCTCCCCTCCCCCCACCCGGGCAGTCTCCCATTAGTCTCCTGCCTGTGACTCACTTCCCTGGCAAACACTCCCAACATTAAACAACACAGAGCCACAGGAGAGGACTTCCTTGTTGCCACTCTGGGGAGGAAATGTTCCATTTCCCACTATTAATATGAGGTTGAAGCTTTTGTTAAGAGTGGATCTTTGGGCCGGAGATTTTAGCTCAGTGGTTCCGGCACCTGCCTCGCAAGCGCAAGGTCCT
>PVIC010033816.1:0-19935 GCA_004025085.1 Thryonomys swinderianus | reverse complement strand
TTGAGCCTACAGTGAACAATTACATGATTTCTTCAGAACCCAATTCAAATAACCACTAACCATCAGTTAATGACTACACTTGGATCAGATTTCCAACTGCATCGAAAGAGAGTTAGAAACTAAGATCAACCTTTGTACCTGGTTTCCTCAGTTCCAATGTGCCATATACAATGTGTCAGATTAAGAAAGAGTAGTTACACCCAGGTATCGTACCATTTTGATGTATCATGTTCAAATGATTTGAAGATAGCAAAGAATATTAGAGAGGGCCGGAGGGTTAGCTCAGTGGTTCCGGCGCCTGCCTCACAAGTGCAAGGTCCTGAGTTCGATCCCAGTAACCACATAGAATGCTGGGCATGGTGACTCACGCCCACCAGCAATCAAAACCACATACATGCTGGAAGTCAGCAAATCTTATCTAGGTTCAGTGAGTTTGCTACTTTCCTGGTAATTTCATCTAATCCTAAATAACGACGTACATGTCGACAACTCTCAAAGGTGTATTTCTCTTTAACTCTATACCTATTTATTCAATTATCCTTTAAACATCTCTTCTATAGTACCTAAGATATAGTGAGTGACCTTATTGTGTCCCAAACTTGAGCATGTTGTCCTCTGTCTTCACTGGTTCTCCCCATCTTGGTTGTGCCCATCTGTCCCTAAAGTCCAAAATCTTCTAAGTCACAATGCCTCTTTCCTGTTCCCAGTATATCAGGGAGTCTTCTTGGCTTCCCTTTTTAAACATTTTCAAAGTTTGGCTGTTTCTTAACTACCCTCCCTACTATGGTCTTTTCTCTGTTACCACCCTTTTCCTCCTGACTACCTACCAGGGTCCACCCTCCTCTATTGGGACTGATCGTTCATACAGGAGCCAGAGTGATAGGAATAACACTGAACTGAAGGAAGCCCTCCATTGTCTTCCTTCATTGCTTTCTCTTACAGGGCCTTTAAGGCTCTCCTCGGTCTTTCCCTCCATTAACTCTTTGACATGATAATCTGTCATCCCCTTGCTTCCTCTGCTTCAGTAAGGGGCCTGGTATTCTTTGCCAAATTCCTCAAGTAACTTAGGTTCTACTTAGGAAAGCAGTGTGAGAGAAATTACAAGTACATTCTCTCTGACTATGTACAAATGTGGGCTGTATAGAAGTGTTCCTGACATAAGGGAGGGAAAAGTCAGCTGGGGAGCTTGAAGGGATAGGCTTTGGCAGGTAGAGGGGCAAAAGGTCATTGATAAGAGGGGAGCAAAGCATGACAATCTCATCAGCACAAACATTATTGTCTGCTTCATCCTTTTCATAGTCCTTGAACCTATGGATGTGTTACAGGTTAGTTTGTTTATGGAATGAAATAATGAATGTGGCAGTGAAAGCATACTGACCTACAGGGTGAGTGAAAACGGCTTGGCCAATAGAATGTATGTTAACAGACAATGTGTAAAGATGTTTGGTTAGTACAGACCTGGAGGGTTTTGAATACTGGGGTTTTGATCAGCTCACATAAGTTCTAGAAAACCAGTCCACATCCTTGAGTAGAAGAAAACCTGTCTCAGATCATGTACTGAGAGGTTTTGTCTCTTGACAAAGAGAGCCTCTCTTGCCAGAACTTTGTGTCTGTCTGTGCAGGCCAGTGCAACAGCCATCCACCGTGTGGGACTGGTGAGCACATGACATGTCACTTGTGTGACTAAGGACTTGAATGTTCACATTTACTTAATGTAAGTAGCCAGTTGCAGTCAGTGGCTACCATAAGGAACAGCACAAGAGAATGCTGCTTGTTTTGGAGTGCAGAGAAACTAGAATTGAGAGGACAGGTAGTAAATTTTTAATCTGTCTAAATTTAAATTTAAATGTCTTAAATTACATTTAAAAATGAAAGTTGCCATTATTTAGAAGGAAGGATCAACAGAAGTCAAAGAAAATGAGTTATTGGAAGGAAAGTATAAAGGTTCCCATTTTAAGCTCAAACTTTGAGTAATGAGGAGTCTCATTGTGAAGGACATAGATTTAGGGCAAGCTGAAAGATGACTTGTTGGATCTGAATATAAGTTCAAGTTCAGGTATACTGTGTCTTTATTGAAGGTGGAACTGCTAAGTGAGGGGTTTTGCATGTGGAAATAGAGACTTTGGGGTTAGGCAGTGGTGATGCTACCTAACAAATTGAAATTGTGATGGTGGGTATTAAGCATATTACAGAGGAGTGAAGGTAATGATTAATGTCAGGTGCCAAACAAGACCCATAGAGGATATGAATAGTGGATCCAGAAGTAATCTTTAGGACTTCTGTTCATTGAGGAGACTTCTGACTGCATGTGCATGGAAAAAGATCAGTACATAAGTGTGCATTGTTGTTTCCATTGAAGATGTAGATTGTTTGTGTGTTTAGCAGCTTACTTAGAAAAATACTTCATAGTGTTTCTGCTAAGATCTAAGAAGAATTGAAGAGTCATATCTTTTATATGAAGATTTGATGTTGTTTCAGTAACTTTTATTTCCCTAATTACCACATTGAGATATTTACCATGATATTGAAGGGCTAAGGGCTGTGTAAGTTAAATACAGCACTAATGGTGCCATAATAGAGTACTTTAGTGGGATAGTGATTGCAGGTGGTGAGTATGCCACCTGGACAGAGAAAGTTTAAGGTTGTTGAGAAACTAGAAGATTGTTTTATGATATAGTTGTCTTCAGATAAATGATTTTAAGAGAGTTCCTTGCCTTACCCTTGTGGAAAATTTAAGTGTTTAAATATAAGAGATCTTTTAATTTTGCAATGATGACTAGATGTTTTAGGAGTAAAATCTAACAAGGAAATTTGAAGCTGGAAATTACATATTGGCATTTAATTTCAGCAACCAACTCATTCCTAAGAGCACAGGCCCACTCTTAGTTGATGTGCTGGTGATAGTAAATCTCTGTATATTGTAGGATGGAGAACATTGAATTTCTTCTGTGTATCATTGAACTCTTAATGAATTGTCAAATCAAGATGCAGTTGTTTGATGGTAGATCTCCAAAGGGAAAAAAAATCCACAAAAATCAAACTAAAACAAAAGTTCTGGGAAGAATAGCCATTTTAGTAATTCCTTTAAACAAAATTACCTTGAAAGATAGAAGATAGGACAGGATCATTCTGCATACTGATAAAATCATGATTAGGATTCCAATTTCTGCCTTCCAATTTTATGTTCTTTTGACCTTAATAATGAAGGGAAATTTTGTGTTGGATTTGAATTGATTCATTTTTATTGCAGATCTCAGTCTAACAGTATATTTGAGTAAGCAGACTTACCTGTGAATTTTCAGAATACTAAATGCTATATTTGCTTTTAGAACATTTCAGTTTAGAAAAATGTATTTTGTTTCATTTTTGCTTGCTCAGCACGTACCACTGGCCTGAGGCCTTTAGCCCTGTTGCCCACATAGTCAGGACAAAAGAACTAGCAGTCTGTTAGAGAAGAACAAAGGAGAAGCAAGGAAAATAATTTTCCTTTGGCCGGAAGATATCACTGGAGCCTTGCTGGCTGGAATTGAGGCAGCAGCCCTAGCAATGAATGGGCAGTAGTGTGTGCTGGTGGGAAGGAGGCATCTTGCTTGGGGGTTGGGTTGTATGGCATGCAGCAGAAGGGCTCCTATTGGTCAGTGCTATTGTACCCTCATGTTCCCACTTAGAAGTTAAGTGGGAATATTGTGGCATTTTTCTCTTGTCTAATATTTCTGAGCACTTTTTTTTTTTTTTCCAGCTAACTTTGCTTTTATTCTGTACTGGAAAACAAGCAAGCTTTTGATCCTGAGAAAAATAACCCAAAGATACAATTTTAACAAAATAAAGCACCAAAAATGAGAACTAGTTGGTCTGTGACACTGTACTTTTCCTAATAATGTGGCTAGTTTTAGGAAACCCAAGAGGTATTTTTCTAGAATAAATTAAACCCAAGAATCTTGTGTGTTAAGTCACTTAAATGCTTCTGTGCATTTGCTAAAACTGTACGAAATCTTGGAGGAGACATTTGGATGGTGCCTTTGTAGTTTCCCCATAAGGAATCCTGTCCCTTTGCTTATTTTAGTATTCTCAAAATAGATACAGATTTTCAAATCAGTGTCTGATTTTCAAATTATTCCCTAGGAAGATGATTGTACACTGCTCTAGTGTGCTGTTATTTTCAGTACTATTTTTTTCTTCTTCATTGGCAAGATGATTGTTCTTATAGTAGTGGCTGTGATGTGCTGGGAGCCTGGTGTACTGTGCACTTTATGAAGATCGCATTTAATCTTTCCAGCAGTTGTGATGATAGAGATTCAGATGGAGACTTGCCCCTAGTCACACTTAGGAGAAGGTTGTACTATTCTTTGGATGTCATGAAATAGTCCTTCACCTTTTTTTCTATTTAATTTTTTATCCCAGCTCCTAGCATAATTCTGGCTCCTGACAGGCACTTGATTAGTATGTTGATTACATACTCATGTAACTGACTCCAAGGCTCCATGCTTTTCCTTAATACCAAGCTGCCTTTCTAATAACACTCCTGTACTTGAGCATCATTTTCTAGTTTTTCTTTTTTTTCAGCGTTTTCATTTTGGGTGTTTTCTTCTGGTCATCCTTTGAATGTTCACATTGCTTAGGACTTTATTTTATTCTGTTTAGATACTTCCTGTACACTAGTCAGCTTTCTTGTCACTGAGATACAATACTCAACACCCACAACAGAAAGGATGAGAGGTCTAAGTTGCTCTTGGTTTCCGACCATGACAAACTAACTCCCTGAAAGACCGAGACATCCAGGTGAAGGGTGTGGTCAACCAAAGCTGTTTGAATACCCTTGAGCCTGGGATGGTTAACTGTTATCCCTGGCTAATAGTAACAATATAAAACATAAAAGTTTATGTAACTTCCAGATAGTGTAAGAACCTAAGTGGATAAGAACTAGCCCAGATTGCTTAGAAGATTAGATTTGACAGACAGACATGAAGGACTAGAAGCACAGCTTTAACCTTCCTGCATCTGTGCCATAACACTCCTCCGTAGCTGAGGCTGCCACAGCTGCGCATCTTCAGTGAGAGGAGGGAGAAATGGGGATAGGTGTAGCCTTTGCAACATGGTCAGGTGGCCTCAGGCTCTTTCTGACTGTCTCAGAAGGGTTAAAGAGAAAGCTGTCATGTCTTAGCTATGGGAGAAACCTTAAAGACTGCATAATTCAGCCCTTGAATTGTTGAATAGACCCCCCCTGCATGGCATATGAGAACTACTTTAAGCTAAATAAACAGCACTGACACATTCTTCCCTCACTTACTCTCACAGATGATACTAATTTCATTGGGACTTTGCTATAGTCCTCACACTGTATTCCTAAGTTAGGAAAGGAATGAATGATTTAAGTTTCTCAAGGAAGAAAGTGGGAATGGGAAGAAGACATAGCCTATAAATGAAGACAAAACAGGTCTAGTTGCTTGAATCATTTTTCACTAGATACTGGTCACCAAATTTATTTTATACTAAATTTGTGGATACATTAAGTCCCTATGTCTGAAAATAGGGACATTTAAAAATGATTTTCAGAATTGTTTAGATTTTAGGTACTTTTGCATTTTATTTTTTAATAAAACATCATTCTAAATGATGAGGGAGACTTGTGTCCTAGAATCTATTATAACTATAACATACTTCAACTAAACTAAAATATGTATTTTTTTAAGATAAAGAGTGATTCTTTGCTTTGCCAAAGAGTATTCCACTTAAATAAGTCACCAGTGGCCAGGGTGTAGCTCAGTACATGAGCATTCACCTAACATGCATGAGGCGCTGGACTCAATCCCAGTGCCACAGTCCATCAGATGCTACACTGATACATGCTACAAGGATGAGCCATAAAAACATTTGGGACATCATGTAGTTAGGACTTTACCTACAAAAAATTCAAGTCTATTTGTACAATCATTACTTTTTGTTTTCTTTTTTCCTGAGACAGTCTCACTGTGTAGTCCAGGCTGACCCTGAACTAATTGCAGATCCTCCTGCTTCAGCCTCATGGATGCTAAGGTTACAGGAGTGTACCACCATACCTGGCCCTAAAACTGTACATTTTCAGGTCATCATTTGACCAAATAAGACTCTAAGCCTACCTTTCCTATCTCTCTCAATGTCTCTTCTACTCCCCCTCTCCCCTCTGGCCTTTACACTGAGGAACATTTCCCACCCCTTCATTTTTTTGAGTTATTATTTTGCTAAATTGCATAGGCTAGACTAGATTTTGTGGTTCTCCTGCCTGAGTCTCCCAGAGTGCTGGATTATAAGTGTGCTTCATCATGCCTGTTTCTTTCTCATCTTTCAAAGGTTATACTTGGCAATTATATGTGTTGTAGGTACCTTATTCGTTGTGGTTTTTTTGTTTTTTTTTTTTTTTTTTGAGACTCGCTTTGCAGTTCAAGCTGGCTCTGAGCTCACTATGTAGCCCAGGCAAGCCTCAGTCTCAGCAATCCTCCTACCTCTGCCTCCCGAGTGCTGGGTTTACAGGCGTGAGCCACCACTCCCGGCACTGGTATGTGATACTGATTGCTGGTGGGTGTGAGTCACCGCGCCCAGCATTGTTGTATGTGGTTACCAGATTGAACTCAAGACCTTGTGCTTGCGGGGGCTGGAACCACTTAGCTAAATCTCCGGCCCTCCCTTATTCTTTTAAATTGATTAATTTTCTCATTTAGACATATGGACTATTGTTTTAATGGGTTAAATTTGCTTCTTAACAAACTTTTCTTTCACTCACTCGCTCACCTCACTCACTCACAACTTTCAGGTGGCCATGCGATTGTGCTCCATGTAACCCAGAATGGAAGCAATGAGTGACTTCCCAAGAAGAATGCAGTTCTGCTCTAGGTTCTTGTGGCGAGAGGCTTTTAAATGCTTTGGTTTTAAAACCTCCCTAGCAGAAATTTGCATAGCCCACAGGGTATAACTCAAGTTTTATCATAGAGGTGCAGAAATATATGTGCATAATACCCACATTTCATCTTCACACTATTTTTATTAATGAATTATTAATTTATTTTATTTTGGTTCTTTTTTGTACTGAAAATGGGCTTTTTGGTAATTTTACATATACATTATGATCACATTCACCATTAAAAATTTATACCTGTATATGACATATCCTTTTTTTTTTTTGAGACATGGTCTCACTTTGTATTTCAGGCTGGTCCTGAACTCACTATGTAGCCCAGGCAAGCTTCAAACTCACAACAGTCCTCCTTCCTCTGCCTCCCAAGTGCTGGGATTACAGACATGAGCCACCACTCCTGGCATTGTGATGTGTGTTACTGATTGCTGGTGGGCGTAAGTCACCTCATCTGGCATTGTGGTATGTGTTTACCAGGGTTTGAACTCCAGACCTTGTACTTGCAAGGCAGATGCTAGAACCACTGAGATAAATTTCTGGCCCCTGCATGACATATCTTGATTCTCATTTTCCCCTTTCCTTATCTACAACCCCAAACCCCTTATATACATAAACTTTGTTTCCTTTTTTTGTTGTTGTTTTTACTATAAAGTTTTTTATTTCCCTTTATTTTCCTATGTCTTCTCTTTCCTTTTGAACTGTTTTTTGCGTGTTTCACAATATTTATTATACATTCTGGACCTCATTTACACCATTAGTTTCTCATACTAGAGAAATGATACGGTATTTACATGTCAGTGTCTTATTTATTTCACTTATATGTATGTCCTCAGATACATCCATTTGAGTATAAATGGCTCAGGTTTATCATTCTTTGTAGCTCAGTTATACTCCATTTTATTTTTTTAAAAATCCACATCTTCTTTATCCAGTCTCCCATTGATGAGCATTTGGACTTTTTCCAGGTTGTAGGTATTATAAACTGAGCTGCTATGAACATGGGTACACATATGTCACTGTGGTATGACTCTTTTAATTATTTCATGTATATACCTAGCAGGGAAATAGTAGGGTCAAATAGACTTCTCATCGTAGTTTTTTGAGAACCTCCACACTGATTTCTACAGTGGTTGCACCAATCTACATTCCCACCAGCAGTGGAGAAGGAAAAGTTCCGTTGTCCACACAGCCCCACCAACATTTTTGGTGGTTGATTTGGTGATAGCAGCCATTCTTTCTAGAGGAGATGGAATCTCAGCATTGTTTTCATCTGCATCTCTCAAATGACCAGTGATGTTGGATATTTTTTCACGTGTTTCTTCGCTGCCTTTACGTCATCTGAAAAATATTTGCATTTCAGATGTCCATGTTTGGATTGGGTCTTTAAATTTGGAGGAGCTAATTTTTAAAAACTGTCCAATGTATTCTAGATATTAGTCCTATCTGAGGAACAGCTGATAAATTTTTTTCCCAATTTGTAGGTTATCTTTTCACTCTGTTGTTGGTTTCTTTTGCTGTGCAGAAGCTTTTTTTTTTTTTTTTTGAGACAGGGTCTCACTTTGCAGTTCAGGCTGGCCCTGAGCTCACTATGTAGCCCAGGTAAGCCTTGAACTCAGCAATCCTCAGCAAAACCATAGGTATGTGGTTACTGGGATTGAACTCAGGACCTTGCGCTTGTGAGGCAGGCGCCAGAACCTCTGAGCTAAATCTCCGGCCCTGCAGAAGCTTTTTAATAAGGTGAGATCTCAATTATTGATTCTTTCTGCTAATTCCTGTACTGCTGAGGTTTTGTTCATAAAGTATTTGCCTATGCTGATGTCTCCAAGAGTTCTGCCTAACCTACCTTCCACCAGATTTAGTGTTTCTGTTTTAATAGTTCTCTAATCCATTTTGATTTTAGTTTGGTGCATGGTGAAAGCCATGGATCCAGCTTTAATCTTTGGCAGGTTGAAACCAAGTTTTTCCAGCACCATTTATTAAAGAGGCTATCATTCCTCCATTGAGGGTATTTGGCTAATTTGTCAAAGATGAAGTGGCTGAGTGTGTCTGGAGCTGTTTCTGGATCTTCTAGTCTATTCTATTGATCCACAGGTCTGTTTCTTTGCCAGTATTATGCTGTTTTTATCACAGTGGCTTTGTAAGATAGTTTTAATTTAGGGATTGTGATACTCTCTGCCATGTCCTGTTGCTTAGAATTGCTTTGCTGTTCTAGGTCTCTTGTGGTTCCAGATGAATTTTTGAATTATTTTCTGTAACTCTGTGAAATATACTGTTGAGATTTCAATTGGGATTGCATTGAATCTATTTAGTAGTTTTGGTAGTATAGCCATTTTGACAGTGTTGGTTCTTTCTACCCATGAACAAGGGATGTCTTTCCACTGCTGATAGCCTCTTCAATCTCTTTTTTCAGAGTGCTGTAGTTTTTTTTTTTTGAGACAGGGTCTCGCTTTGTAGTTCAGGCTGGCTCTGAGCTCACTATGTATCCCAGGCAAGCCTCAAACTCAGCAATCCTCCTGTCTCTGCCTCCCGAGTGCTGGGATTACAGGCGTGAGCCACCACACCCGGCAAAAGTGCTGTAGTTTTTAGAGAAAAGGTCTTTCACCTCCTTTGTTGAATTGATTCCTTGGTATTTCACTTTTTTGGGTGCTATTATGAAAGGAATTGTTTCCTATTTGTCTCTCAGTGAGTCTGTTATTTCTGTATAGAAAGGCTATTGATTTTTGTGTGTTGATGTTGTACCTAGGTACTGTACTGAGTCTGGCAATTAAGTCAAGCAGTTTTTTTTGGCCAAGTTTATCTTCTATGTAGAGTATCATGTCATAAGCAAATAGTGACAGTTTAACTTCTTCCTTTCCTATCTTTATCTCTTTGATTTCTTTTTCCTGTCTTATTGCTGTGGCTAATGTTTCTAGAACTACATTGAACAGGAGTGGTGATAGTGGATATCCTTATCTTATGCCTGATTTTAATGTGAAAGCTTTCAATTTTTGACCACTTAGTGTGATGCTAGCTGTTGGTTTTTCATAAATAGCTTTATCAGGTTGAGATAAAGACTATACCAATTTTCTGTACAGTTTTAATCATTAATGGGTGTTGGATTTTGTCAAACACTTCCTGCCTCTATTGAGATGATTATATGGTTTTTGTCCTTGAGTCACTTAATATAGTGTATTACATTTATTGATTTACATATGTTGAATCATCCTTGTATCCCTGGGATGAATCCAACTTAGTCAGGGTGTATGAACTTCTTTATGATCGTCTGTATTTTGTTTGCCAGTATCTTACTGAGGATTTTTGCATCTATATTAGAGAAATTGACTTACAGTTCTCTTTTCTGTTTGGGTCTTTCTCTGCTTTTGGAATCAAGGTAATAGTTGCTTCAAGGAATGATTTGAGAAGTCTTGCTTCCCTTTTAATTTCATTAAAGAGTTTGAAAAGTAGTGGCATTAGCTCCTCTCTAAATGTCTTTTAGAAGCCAACACTGATGCCATCAGGACCAAGACTTTTCTTTGTGGGTAGGTTTTTAACTACATTTGATGAATTACTAATTTTAATTTGGGGGGTTTTGGTTGTACCAGGGATTTCAAACTCAGGCCCTTGTGCTTCCATGGTAGGCATGGTACCACTTTAGCTAAATCCCTGGCCCTATTAATTTTAATTTTGTAAGTTTATTATATTAAACAGTGAATACCTAACAGGAAAAAAATTGAAAGTATTGAACCTTTAATATTTATTGTTTATAAAAAGCATCAGAATTTTTATCATCAACTTTTTAGGTGTAGAAATTCTGCTAAAGAATAACAAATTCCTGTAGCAACTACAGTGAAAATACCAATAGCACTCTACAAAAAAAATCTTTACTTCAGTTTATCACACTTGAAGCAGTCTCCATGACAACAGCACATCCCACGTACATGTATCGCTTACACTGACAGCACATATGTTTTTCTTTCCTGGCCCTTTTGTAGTTCATACTTGACAGCTCACTGATCTTGCTGTTTTGGCAGGAGGTTCTTAATATATTACAATGTGCAGTTAACAAGAATATAAAATATCACTGAAATGAAGTATTAAATTCTTGATATGTATTGTGTGTTTAGAATAAATATCAACAATATCACATCAGCAATATAATTATAAAACCTAAAAAAAAACAGGAATAAATTCCTATATTGTTACAGTAAAAATACTAAAAACTTGTTATGGGTTGTGTTTAAATGCCCCCCTCAAGCTTCATGTGGTCTTAGGTGGGGCTTTTTCAAAGATGGCAGAATCTGGAGTGTGGATTAATTCATGGTATAGTGCTAGATCAGAGGCACTAAGATTAAGGGTGTGAGTGCTACTTACCCCAGGTGTAGGTTGAATAAGATTAACGGAGCAGAAAAATACTATTAAAGTCTAAAGTCTCTTGTTTCTTTTTCTGTCATCTGCCTCCATGAATTTTTGCCCCTCTACTACCCTGCCTTGGAGCCAGCTGATAATGGGCTGAAACCACTACAAATCATAAGCCAAATAAACTTTCCTCCCTTTAACCTTGGTTGTGGGGTATTTTATCTTAACAATGAGAGAAAAGTAACTAAGACAGAACTCTACAACAAAAGCAATCTTTGCTTCAGTTGTCACACCCAAGGCAGTCTTCTCACATGACAACTGCACATATCTTGCTTACATTTGGCAGCCTATGTGTTTAGCCTTCCTTCCAACATGGTAGGCCATTCTTGTCATCTCGGTTGTCTTCCTGTTTTGTCAGGACCTTCTTACTGTATTGTATAATGTGCACTTAGCAAGAAAAATAAGATATCAATAAAATTAAATATCAAATATGAATGAGTGCTTAGAATAGATGTCAGCATTTTCACATTGCTGATCACTTCTAAAACCTAAAAGATAACATCAGAAATAAGAATATATGTGAACTACAGTGTAAGTACAAAACTTTTATCACAGAAATAATCTTTGCTTTAATTGTCACAACTAAGGCAGTCTTTACACATGAAAACTATGTTCTGTATACAAATATTGCTTACACTGATAACACAAATGTTTTGGAAAACTGATAACACATATGTTTCCTGTTCTTTCTTGTACAGCATAGTTGACATCTTCTTAGTTTTTCCATTGTTGTAGGTCTTTGTGATGCTGTACCTGCCTATTCACCTGTCAGTTCACCAATGTGCTCCATAATTATTATTTTTTTTTTTGCATAGTTCTCAGGGCAGAAATGTTTTGTTTTTCCTCTGCTTTAAATTTTATGAGTTCTACTCCTAATCTTCTAAGAAAAATTTCCTGTGGTATTTTGTACTTGTTATTATCTTTGTAAACCATCAAATTATTTATGCCATTTTTAGGATTAAGTAGAACACAACCATTGGCCAATACTTTGTGGTTTTGTTTTTGTTTTTTTTTTGAGACAGGGTCTCGCTTTGTAGTTCAGACTGGCCCTGAGCTCACTATGTATTCCAGGCAAGCCTCCAACTCAGCAATCCTCCTGTCTCTGCCTCCCAAGTGCTGGGATTACAGGCATGAGCCACCACGCCCGGCTCTTTGTTTTGAGACAGGGTCTGGCTTTGTAGTTTAGGCTTGCCCTGAGCTCACTGTGTAGCCCAGGCAAGCCTCGAGCTGAGCAATCCTCCTGTCTCTGCCTCCAGAGTTCTGGGGTTACAGGCATGAGACACCATGCCCAGCATTGTGGTATGTGGTACTGATTGCTGGTAGGTGTGAGCCACCACATCCAGTGTTGTTGTATATGATTACTGGGGATTGAACCAGGGACCTTGTGCTTGCTAGGCAGGCACTGGAACCACTGATCTAAACCTCGGACTCCAATACTTCGTGTTTTGAGCGACAGCATAGTTGCTCCATTAGTCATCAACAGCATTTACTCTACATTTGGTTTTGTTGTAAAAAGCTTCCACCACAAGCTTCTATATTTTTGGTGGGGTTTCCCTAATATTTTCATTGTGGTGCAGTTTGACATTGGCAGTACCAGTTTATTTTTCTTTTCCTTATACAAGTGAAATGTAAATCTTTCTGAAAGCCAAAGATTGTAATATACAATTCTCTTTTTTGAAATTGCAACTTTGTCTGTGGCCACATAACCCTGAAAAGTGCCAGACTGTCTGAAATTGCAACACTTCATTTGGAATTTCTACTTTGTTCCTGGTGCTGGTCAGCTCATGCTGTGTTAGCAAGTGGAACATCAGTTAAAACTGGTAAACCAACTGTTAAATGTCACATTATGATTAGTTTGGGAGATAGCAACAAGAAGTCTGTTCACAACATCATTCAGTTTATTATTATACAAATAAGGACATAATGTCTGTGTTCCAGGATAAAGTTCTAAACTGAAAGAATAATAAGTCTTTACATCTACAAGAACATAATTTTTAAGCCAGGTTTTGAAGGTTTGGGGGGGGCATATAATGTCTGAAGCTGCAGCAACCATGAAATGTTGCAAGGTATAATAACATTAGATCATTCCATTTGGTTAACTAGCCAGATACTTATATTGCTGTTTTCTTCATAGTCTGAATCAAGGAAGTCTACATTCCCTCTGTCTTTATCAGTTGATTCTTGCTCCATTTCACTGTCACAGGAACTTTGGCTCACATAGCCAATATCAACATCATTGTCATCTTCATCGTCCATGCATGAGTAAACAGATGATTCACTTTTGATCTCCAACTCACAAATCTGGTTTTTCAAGTGCCATTGTACCGAATGAGGCTATTTCTACAAGAAAAATTGAAATAAAATTTATAAAGAACATCCTAAATGCACAGAAACTTAGCCATGAGCATTTCATGGGTAAAACTCACCTATGCTGCTTCGGGGTGCCTGTACACACCTTGCCATTTGTGAGTGAATGCATACAAGGGTTTTTGCTTTCCCCAGGTGCAGCTGCTATGTGTCGCACCAACATTCCCATGAAGGTAAAATACATGTTCTTATAACAGAAGAGTAATGTGAGTGTATTTTACCCCCTACGATACTCAGGTAAATATATGCAAAATCTGTTAGAAGGAGCATTATGTGGATAAAAATCCCGGTTTAAAACTTTTGTATACATGCACACTCGATGCATCATACCAAGTGGGTAAACAAGCATTACTCCCTGTATCCCCTATGCACAGCTACTGAAACACATAGCTTGCTACTTTTAGGCTAAAGTACAAATTTATAGTACAAAAGTATGAATTGTGTTCTTATAGCTTGATGTTACATCCATAATGAATCACAAACAAGTCTGTGCCAGTGAAGTGGGGATATTAAGGTTGTGAGTGATGGCTTAGCTAAGATATAGGCATAAAGAAGACAGGATTATCTGCTCACATCAGGGAGACGCCAGGCATCACTGGTGAGCTGGTCAGATGCAGAGGACAACTGATAGAGGATGGGGTGTAGGATACACCTCTCAGTCTATGCAAACTTGTAGGTAATACATAAATTCATATTTGCTAGCCTCGCCTACACATGTGAAGGAGGGTTCTAAGACCAAGACACATTAAAGCCTCACTATCCTAAGTATAAATAAAAGAAGCAATTTACCAAGCAGAGGTCTACAGTGAGATTTAAAGTAGGCACCACTACTCAGAGTATCTGACTCACAGTCATCACACTGGGTTGACAAGAGGGTTCTAAGGGTTCATCCTGTACCTGCAGTTGGATTTCCCTATGCATTTATCTGTGTTTGGGGAATATTAATTGGCCTCAAGATAAAGTATTTGTGCTGTGTATACAGTAGCATAATGAAAAATGTCGGCAGGAGATTTAGTTCAGGTCCTTGGTTCAATCTGGTAACCACATACAACAATACAGGGCGTGGTGACTCATGCCCACCAGCAATTAGTACCACATACCACAAATGCTGGGCTTGGTGGCTCAAACCTATAATCCCAGCACTCGGGAGGCAGAGGCAGGAGGATTGCTGAGTTCAAGGCTTGCCTGGGCTACATAGAGAGCTCAGGGCAAAGAAAGAAGGAAAGAGAGAGAAAGGAAGGAAGGAGGGAAGGAGCAAGAAAGGAAGGAAGGAAGAAAAAGAGGAAAGAAAGAAGGAAGGAATGAAAGAAGGAAAGGAAAGAAAGAAAGGGAAGGAAGGAAAAAAAAGGAAAGGGAGAGAGAAAGTGAGAGGAAGGAGGAAGGAAGGGAGAAAGGAAGGAAGGAAGTAAAGAAAGGGAGGGAGGAAAAAGAAAGATGTCATGTAATTCATACTTCATATTTCAATATTCCCTTCTCATTTTATCACTTTAGAATGGAACTTTCTTAACAATAGTTAAAACTGAGTCTTGGCAAATAATATAATATCAATTTCTTATTAGCTAAGATAAAAAACAAATTAGCTTACTTTTCATATTATAACTTCGTCATAGCCAGAGATGGCGCCTCACACTTGTAATCCCCACATTGGTGAGGTTAAGGCACAAGAATCATCTTTAGTTTACAGCCAACCTGGGCCACATAGCAAAACCCTATTTCAAATAAAAACGAAACAACCCACAGAACTTCATGATTTTACTACTTTAAAGCAGTAAAGATTTTTGTTTTTAAAAAGAGATCAAAATAGTGTACAGATCTTAAGCTTCCTTTATTCACTTTTAACTATAGGATTTATAAGTTTAATTATGTCTATATTACTATATTTATTATTAATACCATTGACTATAAGTACTAAATTGATTTCTTCTCTGCAAGTTTTTTTTTTTTTGAGACAGGGTCTCGCTTTGTAGTTCAGGCTGGTCCTGAGCTCACTGTATAGCCCAAGCAAGCCTCGAACTCAGCAATCCTCCTGTCTCTGCCTCCCGAGTCCTGGGATTACAGGCGTGAGCCACCACGCCGGGCACTGTGGTATGTGGTATTGATTGCTGGTGGGCTTGAGTCACCACGCCCAGCATTGTATGTGGTTACTGGGGATCGAACTCAGGACCTTGCGTTTGCGAGGCAGGTGCCGGAACCACTGAGCTAAATCTCCGGCCCATCTGCAAGTATTTCATATAGCACCAGAGCTTAGATTCATAGTTGGCATTTGAAAACCTTATTTTGCAATTTTTTTATGCTTGAGTAGATTTGCTTGATACCCAGATTCCTTCTAAGTATATGTGGAACAAGTAGAATAACTTTTTTTTTTTTTTTTGACATAGAGTTTTATGTAGCCCTGGCTGGCCTGCAGTTCAAAGCAATCCTTCCTCAGCCTTCCAAGCACTGGTATTACAGGCATGTGTCACTCAGCTCAATATGGTTTTGAGACTTAGTATACCTAGAATCTGGGTTTGGCACAGCATTCTGGGTTTCTGTAGATAATATGCTTAAAAAATTTAGGTGTATCTACCATGACCTGTTCCCTCAGCTATTCCTTCAATTATTTAAAATAATCGTATTCCAAATCTCAGCCATTCTCTAGAACAGTTTAGCTTTGATTTTAATTTGAGTTATCCTCCTAGATGTACATTTTCAGGGACTTCCCTAGATTGTACTCAGGAGTCTACCAGTTTTCTGTTCTTATAGGACAGACATGTGTGTCCATTTCATTGCAGTGTCTATACTCTAATTCCTGGTTGCTGAGAGGACAGAGCCACTGCAAGGGGTGAGGGTTTGGGGTTTGGCAGGGTCCTCAACATGGTGAGAAAGGGCAGTGTCACGTGTGGAAATGAGGAAGACTACAGTGAACCTTGTACTGTTAGATTAAAACACTATCATTACGTATTCTTAAAATATAGCAATAAGCCGGGCGTGGTGGCTCATGCCTGTAATCCCAGCACTCGGGAGGCAGAGACAGGAGGATTGCTGAGTTCAAGGCTTGCCCGGGCTACATAGTGAACTGAGGGCCAGCCTGAACTACAAAGCGAGATCTTGTCTCAAAAAAAAAAAAAATTTAATTTAAATGAATAAACTTTCAGCTTTGTAAGTTCGATGCCGTGAAACATAAAATCTTGTGAATAGGCTTATAGTAGACAGAAATTCTTTTAATTGTGTAGTGAACGTTTTTAAAGAAAAAACAGGAAGACAAAAGATAGGTATGTAGCCCATTGCAATCTATTTGATAAAGCTGAATTACAGTTTTAGTCCTCAACTTCTAGGGCTGTATATAAGTTTATGTGTGTGCACATTTTTTTTCCTGGAACAAGAGCAGTTGTTATAAATTTCACAAAAGGGTAAATGATGCAAAAATGTTGAACCTTCTGGTGGTGTTTGTCTGGACTTTGTTGTTGTTTTTGGTAGTAATAGGTGTGGAACCCAGGGACTCTACCTCTGATTTGGATTCTGGCCCTTTGTTAAAATTCTGAGGCAAGGTTTTGCTACATTCCTCAGACAGGACTTGAACTTGAGATCCTCCTCTCCTGAGGTACTGGGATTACAGGTACCTATAGTGGTGGGGAACTAAGAGGGTCTCCATGAGTTCATTTACTGCCTACACTAGCAGGGCATGTGTTAGAATCACATGTAGATTTTTTTTTTTTGAGACAGAGTCTTGCTTTGTAGTTCAGGCTGGCCCTGAGCTCACTATGTAGCCCAGGCAAGCCTCGAACTCAGCAATCCTCCTGTCTCTGCCTCCCGAGTGCTGGGATGACAGGCGTGAGCCACCATGTCCGGCTTACATGTAGATTTTAAACTAGTTGGCAGATATTTGGGGAATGAACATTTTATTAAATGTGCCAAGAAGAAAAAGTGTGCCCATACCATGACTTACTTTATTCTGGCAACAAAGATAGAAAGTAAATATTATTCCTCTTGTACTGATGAGGAAACTGAAACTGAAAAAGCTTGTCCAAGATCACAGACTACCAAGTGGGCACCTAGGCTACAAGGTTTCTCTCAGGCTTCCACACATTTGTCCTCAACTGAGCACCTGGGTTGATTAAAGCAGAGCCTGTCCCATACTCCCCAAAGAGGAGGTGGGAGCAAGCACAGTATAGAGAATTATAAAATGAGTATGTCTTCTGGTTTTCAAGTTACGATAATTTCCAGATATTCTCTATACTTGTCCATTTTCTGTTTTTAAAATCCAACTGATAGCTAGGCATGCCTATTATCCCACCACTCCTGCAGGAGGATCACCATGAGTTCAAGGCAGGGCTGGGCTACACATTAAGACCCTGTCTCAAAAAGCCAAAAATAAATAACATAAAATGTTTGTAATCCTGGGGCGAGGGTGCAACTCACTGGGACAACACATGCCTGGCATGTGCAAGGCCCCAGGTTCCATCCTCAGTACCATGACCACTGTTGTCATCACTCACGAAGTCTGCCATCTATATGGGAAGACACAGGTGCACAGGTGAGGCAGAGTATAAGTAGGGTTTAGCTTATTTCAAGTCCACTAGCAGGATCAAATTTTAGAACCAGGTCGGTAATACCTGTTATTACACATAGCCACAAGTCTACACATTTTTAGCATATTCAACAATTTTTAAAACCACATGGGTTATTCAGTCTTTAAGTGTATTTAATTTCCTATACTCCCTTTTAGGGATATAAAAAATGTACAGTGATGTCTAGTTTAAGGCTTCATCTCTCCTTTGGTGGCAGATATGTGCTTCCTGCTACTTAATAGGGGAGAAAGAGTCACACACACAGTCACACTCACACACTAAGGTTGAAGCCCTCAGTGTCCAGAGTGTCCAGCAGTGTCACCCCTGTGGATGCAGCCAGTTCCCCTGGGATCAGCTGGCTTAGCAACAAGACACCATGGGGGGAGCTGAGCTGTGGGATCTAGAGTGACTCTGGTATCACACCTGGGAGGCTGCTGCTGGTGTCTGAGTTCACTCAGTGGAGGTGTAGAGTGATGAGGACATGATGATGAAATGTTCCCTAACTACAGCATATAGGCCAGGAGAGGAGTGAGTTTAAAACCGGAAATGCCTATTTGCAACTAAAGGCATCTTTCTCTCTGTTTTTGATTTGTTTGGTTTTTGTACTGCTGAATAAAAGAATCTTCCTGCTAGATTGTGCCTCCAGCAATGGTAACTGGCACCTGGAAGTATAGCTTGATTTTCTTAGATATCATTAACACATTGCATTTTCTATAAAACCTTATTCTGTTCATTATATAACAGTGAAATCTCTTGAACTTTATGAAAGGTGGATCTTCACTTCTGTGAAACAAGAACATTCTTTTTTTTAAATTGAATTATCTATTGGTACAATTTATATACATCTCACAATCACATATAAAATTGGGGAATTCGTACCAGTATATGACACAAGTTAATGCTCATTTTTACCCATATCCCTACGCACCCACCTTTATACATACTCTTTTATTTTCTTTCTGAATCATATTTATTCCTTCCCCTCATTCCCACACCTTCCCCTTACATTCCCACACCAAATTTCCTATGGAAATTTCCCACTCTATAAAAGCTGTCGTACTTTCTAGAGCTCATTTGCATTTACAGGTGTTCATGTCAAAGAGAAGATCCGGAATTTGCCTATCTGTGATCTATTGATTTCACTTATTAGTATATCCTCCAGGTGTCTCCATTTGCACCTAAATGCATCAATCTTGTCATTTTTATGGCAGAGTAATACTCCATTTTATAAAAAACCACATCTTTATCCACTCTCCAGTAGATGGGCATTTGGATTGTTTCCAAGAGTGAGCTATCATGAACTGAGCTGCTGTGAACAAGGGTGTACATCTGTCTTTCCAATGTGATTTTTAAAATTTTTTTGGGTATATTCCAGCAGGAGGATAGCAGGGTCAAATGGGACCCCTAGTCCTAGTTTTCTGAGAAATCTCCACACGGATCTCCACAATGGTTGCACAAGTCTGCAATCCCACCAACAGTGGAGAAGGGTTCCTTTCTCCCCACAGCCTCGCCAGCATTTATTGTTGGTTGATTTTGTGATCGCAGCCATTCTTTGTGGAGTGAGATGAAATCTCAGTGTTGTTTTCATTTGCATCTCTCGAATGACCAGTGATGTTGAACATTTCTTCATATGCTTCTTGGCTGCTTTGACTTCTGCCTCTGAGAAGTGTCTGTTCATTTCAGATGCCCATTTTTGAATTGGGTCTTTAAACTTGGGGAGGCTGATCTGTTTGAGTTCTT